>JASANE010017731.1:0-19283 GCA_030248225.1 Trileptium ribeirensis
AGGGTCGGAACGACCCTGTTACATTAGAACACAACAATAATAATATTATAATGTGGCTATTAGAGTGCTGAAAAAATTGTGTGACAGTGGTATTGACATTAAACGTACTTCAACACACGCAGTGAACAATAACTTAAATTTTGGAACCTTTTTTCACAAGTTTACATGAATAAACATAATCATTTTACATGTTACATCTTAGCTTTGGTACTTTGAATACACATATGTCATTCATGTACGTTTACGTAAATATGGCGTTTTGTGCCTGTATATGTGGTGTCTACCGAATAATCGCTCACAAAAACGCAAGTGTCAATAATTTACTACTTGTTTTTTTACGAATTAAATCTGTGGGTTCAGATAGTGTTGAACGAAAAGAATATTAGTTTGATACGTTAATAACGGTTTTTGTATGTAAACCGAGTTTGTAATCATATATACCTCGTACAGGTTTTGTCCTCAAGTTACATTTAAACGTTGTCTAAACTGATCGACAATTTTCTATTCAAGTTTAAAAAGTTGGCTGTCTTAGTCTTATAAGGTGTTGAAGAATCTATTCTTAGCAAGAGGGCACTAGGGAAGAGTGTGTCACTTCCCAACACTTTAATGCTAACACATGTTTCATGACACGGGAGTTATTGGCCTTACCGCCTCATTTCCGAGAAGAGGGTCAGTATGCCCAGAGCTCTACTAGTTTTGTGGAGAGTAGCTAGGACTATTAGTTTTAGAGGGTATATTGGACACACGGCTTTAGTGGGTAGTTTGAATTGATCATAGTTATCCAACTACCCTCCTAAAGCTGGGGTTGAAGGCAACTTACAGTTCACCTAAAACTGCTTTGGTTCGAGCTACCGCCCACCGTACTGGTAGAAGCCCTGTGCGCGTTGATCCCTCAGATATTAGTGGTTTTAAGGCTGAAAACGCATGTGCGATCGAATACGGGTAAACGTTCGAGCGTTTGGATGTGTCATGATCTTGCCTTATACGCTCTTGGTAATACTACAAACGTATTGCTCCGCTAATGCGTTTATGCCCAAGAAATAAAATAAAAAAATTCATAGCAATTAAGCAAATCCAATATATTAAAATGTGCGACACATGCGGATAAATACAAACTGCAGAATCTGATTCAAGGCGCGTTTAGATATAGAGACGTTGACGTAAAAACATGTGACTACCGGTGGCTATTAAGAAAGACATACGCATGTATGATATACGCTCCTATATATATATGTATATACATGGGAGCCAGAATCCGTCTGTTTCGCGATATCCATTAATTACAATCAATTACGTGCTCAATCATGACCTGCATAGGCACTCATCGCCAGCGTCTCTACGGAATGTCTCTAAATAGCAGTTCAATCTCCGACAGCACTTCCCTTTTAATAGTTCTAAAAACTCGTCCTCGAGGTCTTTTCTAGTTCGGTGGTGCGTCAGCCAGCAGTATCCTTATCGCGTATTAGCCATCCTTAGTATATGTCCCAGCCATCGCGGGCGCATTGCAGTAATTCTTAACGCGATGCTGAAATTTCTGTTGGGAAAGCCGTACGGAGCGCAGTTTGAAATGTGTTTTAGTCGCGTTACGTCCATTACTTTGCGCAGACAATTGCGTTCGAACACTTCCAACTTGCGGTATGTTGAATGCTTGGCAGCCCAAGTCTCAGAACCGTATTAGTAGAAGAGACGTGACGCACAGTCGAAGACTCAGAGCTTCGTTGCTCTGCTGATCACATTGCTTATACATATATATTGTATGTGTATAATGTATGTACAACAGGTCAAATGCCATAATGTTGCATAACGAACTGTAAGAATTGTAACGCATTAAAGTAACTAACCAGAAAAACGGCGTGACGAGCTCCATTGTATTCTCAATTTGCAGAGCCATGGTAAGACAACATTTTGTAGATAGTAATTATTTGTAAATTGTCAACATAAATTGAATTTTTAGGTGCACATAAAGTTGCATCTGTTTCAAACACTGGTTTGGTTCGATTTGATTTGACAAGAACAAACAAAACGATTGAAAAAATACACTAGTGATCGTAACGTTAGGCCAGTCGCGATTCGAACCTGGGTCTCTTGCTTGTCAGAATACTTATTCTTTCAAAAGTTACGAATATGTAATCTTAAACGAGTTTCTTCTTATATTTTGAGCAGTTTCTCCTACTCTTTAAGCGCCCAAGATTCAAGCATTTTTATTTTCGACGTTTAAACTATTTCGTGATTTACCACTCATGTAGCCTGCTTGCGAATAGGTTTCTGAAAACGTGCTAGAAGGGTAACATTTTATTCCCATGATATAGTGACAATACTTCAGTAGCATATCTATATCCAAGAAGGTAAAAAATGATTTGTGAAACTGCAAAAGCAATTTTAGTGTCGTTACTATGAGTTTCATTGACCTGGTGGTAAGAAAGTCCTGGAACCCGCACAATAAGCTGTTCTTTAACACGGCTTAGCTTGACTTGGACTTTACCAGCAATCCTTTCTATATGAATTTGTAAGCGATTTAGATAAACCGCACTGAAAAATTCTGATTTCCCACTTAGGTGATCAATGAAAATCAAATGTAGAAACATTTTAACGAAAAATACAGTCTAGAAAGTTTTAATCCACCTTTGCTACTTTATCGTATGTTTATGATATTTAAAGTTAATTGTGAACGCGATTAAATTTTGTCAATATTGGGTCTATATAGCTCTTTCGTAGCATTAGTATACCTTTTGGTTCATTAACAGCCTTTTTTAAGCTTTCCGGTGTCATGTTTCGCAGCAACTCATAAGTATTAATCCCGACTTAAATTAATGTTACAATATTACTGTCAGTTCAATATATACTTTGAGGTAGCTGAAAGAATTAATTTGTCTAGTTTCTTTAACTTCAATATGCATTTAATGAAATTTAACACTAAATTGTAACAGATTTGTTATATTGCTAAAGATTCTCTCCGAAACTACATTATCCACATTCTGTGTGATACGTTTGACACAAAATAATGTGACTGCTCAAGTTTGTCATTTAGCACAATAATAAATAATTACAAAATCTCACACAGCTGTTACCAACTGATCATCTCTGGGGACCTAATTATATCAGTCCAATTTTCATCAGTATTAAAATTTAAGCAAGTAACTGGCAATAACCGTGGGAGCAACCGTATTTCGTTCGAAAATCCCGAACGTGAATTTTACCACAAATTTTGTTACAATAATTTACCTAGTAATAATTAGGTTACAAAGTCAGCCTTATTGTGAATAATTTACTACTATATATAATACATTTTGATGGAATCACAAATTTTCATTTGAGTTATAAGTAAAGATAAATCAAAAAAGATATTTATTGCTATAGGTATATACTTTTAATTGCTAAATATAATTTTGTTATTCTAAAACAATTTAGCCGGCCGAGATAAAATATATTAATATTTTAGTATAATTATAGCTAATTAGCCTTCGAAAACAGTTGGCTTGTTAATGGTAAAATAGTGTAAATAGGGGAGAGTATAACACTTCCAGTCACTCTAAACCTATTGTATCTTTGATGATACGGCGCTTTTCGGATGGGGTATCCAAATACATCAACCCACTTAGTTTTATACACGGACGCATCTGTTATTCAACTTATGAACATCAAAACTTAGAGTGGCCGAAGCAACCGTACAAAAGTGGGAGCTTTGACGTGCCCCTGACTACAAAACAAGTGGTCTCGGTATATTTCGACCCTACTTGAAATTAGGTGGTACGACGGAATATGATCGTGACATTAAGTATGCTGTAACATTATTAAAGTACAGAGAAGAAACGAACTCTACCGTTATGCACTCTTGGTAAGAGCCCAGATTGTCTTTTAAGGAATTCTAAGTTGGGAGTCAAAAACTATTTATAGTGGGTGGAGGGGTGCGCACCGACTATTTGGGGTGGGAAATTCTGGTTACCTGTATTCAATATGGTCGTTTTAGGAACGAAAAAATAGATTTGCTGCCAGAGGAACAGCTCTTAAGTATTGTGCAACTCCTATTTAGAGTTGGAAATTCTGGTTATCCGTATTCAATATGGCCTTTATATGAACGAAAATTGAGATTTTGGCAATGCAATTTACATAGAATGTTAGATTACTGAACGTGACTTACAAATTCGCGGCTGTTCGTGGCTGTGTTTATAAATATATCCACTTATTACTAGGATCAATTTTGTTGTAGTGGGGGGAGGCAAGTCCTGCGATTGGGGATCAGTAGCGTCCTTCCACTCATAACGTTAAACAAGCCTTGAATAGAACACCCGATAAAAAGCTACCGTAATTCTACGATAGTCTGCCTCTGCAGTTTGTTTTTCGCGATAAGGCATTATACTTTCTAGACACACACTTTCTAACCTTACTGGAATACAAGAAACGGAACATGTTTTAGACTCCCAATATTTTCTACAAAGACTTATCCAAGCTACTTATCAAGTGGAACTTACCATTTTTGTTCAGGAAACTATTTGTTTCTAAGAAATATGCTGAATGGGGACCAAAAATGTGTTTATCAGCACGTATTTATTTAGTTACGAGTTAATTAAACGATAGTCTGAATTGTCACCAAATATATTCTGACTTGTCACTAAAAAAATATAGCCACAATCTAATATCACCGACTGCTGTAATATCAACCGATCGTGGCTGTTCACACGCTCAAAAATTTTGCTCAAAAGCTCAAAATTTAAGCTCAAAATTTGATCAAAACCTGATTTTTAAAGGAGAATTGCATTGTTTCAAAATTTAAGACCAAAAGTTGGCTCAAACTTTTCCTGGTAATACATCTCTTCTATGATTGGCTAAAGGAATATCCTCGAAAGGTTTGAACAGTGTTCACACGTTCAAATGTTACAAAAAATGCAAAAAACATGCGTTCATGTTTTGATCAAAATGATTATGAGCGGGAATATATATTTGTTTTATTACAATTCATAAGGGACACGTGTGAAATAACTAAAAAGATATTAGCAATACCATAGTAACAGTTTCAAAAATTTTAAATAATCTATGAATTTGGGAAAGTATAGTTGACACTTTTGTACCTTGACTTTGCCTAGTAACAAACGTAACGATTTCCGATAATTCTTCTTTGTTTCCTACATTGTAAGTATCGTCTAAGAGAAATTATTTTGTTTAGCCAATGATTTTAAGCTACATCTGGCAGGTATGCCTCATTGTAATTATAAGAGCGACTAAAAATCTACTGTTAAAATAGCAAGAATACTTGTGTGTATAGGTCTAGTAGCTATTTATTGCATTTCTATTAAATTCAACGTTGTTAATGGTTATTATCATGCACGCTTCATACTGGAGACATCCGTCACTGTCATTTTTTTCATTTATTTGTTCGCGGACATGGTTCTTTGTTGCAGCAAATATAATTTCATTTCTGCCAGCTTTATTAAACCCCAGTTGCAGTTGCATCCTTTTGAAGATAATTTTAACTGCAAAACCATACTATAAGCATAACACAGAAATAGGATAAATCGTGTCACATCAATAATAAGTCTGTATAGATTTATTGTGGCTTTGTTTAAGCGCTGTAGAGTTGAAATTTGCCAACATATTCAACTTTGACAAAAGAAATTTAGTGGACAACACCACTGCATGAACGAAGAAACTCTTCTCGGCAACAAAGATGATTTGTGACATGACCGTGATCGTTAAAATGAAGAGAAATGATGCATCAGACATCAAAACAATGCAAATACGACCCTGACGGATCACGAGATCATAAATTTCAATTAAAATTCAAAATCTGAAATATCTTCGCCTTAGGCTGCATATTTAAGAAATGACGTATCAAACATCAAAACTGCGCCTATACGACCCTGATCGATCACGAGATCATATGTTTCAATGAAAATTCAAAATTTTAAATATCTTCGCCTGCTGTTGCATGTTTAGAACCAGAAACGTATATTTTTAAACTTTACAGTAACAATTTAGACAATTTCAGAAATTCAGCAACTTTAAAACGGAATTTTGATGACAATTGAAAATATCTTTCATGAAAATTAAATATTTTTCTTCTGTTTAAACCCGTACAACAAGGCTGTTGTGTACAATTATTCATATAGCCAACATTTATATATTCGCTAATTATACATACCAATCTAACAGATGCTTAATTTACTAATGTAAATATGTATATATACCCAATAAATTTATTACAATTATGTATATTATAAAAACAGTATTTATAGTGTCTGTAAAGGAACATACATTTGTACCTTAGTGAATTTCTATATAACAGAATGAAATACGATAATATCTTCATGATATCAACAGTCGAAAGTGACTTTAATCTAGTTTGATTGCAATTGTCAACAAATTGGTTTGCGTGTGTGGCTTAGATACCGTCAGAAGAGACAGACTTTTAATCAAATAGCCGTCTGAAACTTATAGTACGACGATATTACCAACCATAACTTAATATCAATCAATTATGTATATTCGTTTCCTAACTAGTTGTCACTGCATTAGTTACACAAATAATGGTTTTAATATCATCTAAAAGCATTATAATTTTTAGAACTAAAAGCTTAGATATCAAGCTGAAAAGTTTAACGAATTATATACATATGTACAATACCGAAACGGGGAGAGTACAATATTCCATTTTGTAAATATACATCATCCTAGATACTGTTTCTTGAAACTAAAGTTTCATAAAAAATATTATATCAATATTAGCAGTCTCTAAAATGACTGGTTGTGGTGGTAAGACAACTACTACAGGCAGCATCCGTTGAAACGATTCATTGCGTTCATCGAAGTTGGCTTCCAAAGTTGGGACATCAGCTTCCAAAGCCCCAAGATAGCACACAGTACACTAAAACGCTAAGGTCGATAAGCACATTATCCTACGATTGCACTCCACTGCTTCTTGAATCGAAAATTTCACAAGAATTAAATCTCTATATGTTTGCTAAGATCGCATTTGGAAACAGGCAAAGTTGAGGCAATGGCTGAGTAGGTTAAATAACTACCACTTCTGTGCTTGTATCTACCCAGGACTACAGCATCGAAACACTATTATCTAGCGCTTAACTTAAAATTTAGATTTACCCTAAGTGCGCAAAGTTACACAAAATCAGTGTGTCACTTGAATTGTTTCGATTTTTAATTCTCATAAAAACCCTTAAATAGCAAATGCCGAAAAATTGGGCATGAAAGCATTCTAAATAATGTAATATTAATGAATTGGCATAAATTTAGATAAATTAAATGTATTTTTTAGTAATAAAATTTGTATTAAATAAGTTTAGTAATTATTTTTGAACAGGTTTAGAAAATGCAAAATATTAATCAATTCTAGTCAAACAACATATTTCAGACATTATCAACCCTTTTGTATATGCATGAAGGAAAATATTAACGCCGTGGTTACAAAATGCACGAGTAAACTAAAGGTAACCATCCTATTTTGTAATTTAGCATAAACATTGTTTTGGAACGCTTTTTGGTCAATTGAAATTAGGCGTAATACTGTTCGCGATCACACTGCTTGCGATGGAAATTTAGCCATTTTATATTTACGCACGTTCAAGTAAAATTACACTAATTTTTGAGAACGAAAATTTGTCGAATTTGAATTAAGCCAGCTTGTTCGCATACTCCAAGAAATAAACTACATGATCTATTTGATTGTGATGTCACTTTTATATTAAATGAGCTAATAACACTTAATAATGCAAATTTAAATTATTATGCATTAGGGAATTGAATTTCTGCAAATTGAAAACGCCGAAATTGTGTTCGAACACAATGGATAATTTCTGATAGTTGGATTCGATTTTTCCACTTTCGGTTAGCAAAAAACTGAATGAATTTCAGCCTATTTTCCGTAACAAAGGTTCGCAATTCGATATCGGTTATTATAAAATAGGATAGTTGGTGGGGTCACGTTAAGTTTACTTTCGCGTAACGTCATATCCCACAGTGCATGCAAGGATATATGGGATGCGAATCAAATATTGATTTAACACGGGCAATATAACGCTTGCTTAGCAATGTAAATTATAAACTCAATAGTTCTAAAATTTAACATTTATAACTGATATCAATATCATTGTTAAATCCCTGATCGGTTCTAGTTATCCTATACAATTAGAGTATCAAGAGCGCGTCCAGGATTTTGTTTGCGGGGGTTCCATCTCGACCCAAAAATTGATTGCACCATGCATCGCTTCGCTGACCTGTGCTTTGTTTTAATCTACGTCAAACTATTATTTCTGACTTAAAGAGATCCGGCTGAAGGGTACCTTAACCTGTCGTAATTTGACAGCAACGTTTCAACAAGAAGAGGCCTTGATAGAAATATTTGTTGACCTTATGTGGAATTCCAGTTGCATTATATATTTAGTACGTATGAGTTTATATTGAACCAATTAGAATATTTAACCATTTGGTCGATTATGATATTTAAGTTGATATTTAGAACTGAAACTAAATATATTATCTTACATTATCACAGTTATTGGCACAGTTGGATTCAGATATAAGTTAATTTTAATATATGTGCAAAGTGTCAGAACCATCTGTACAAAGCAATACCCGATTTTGAAAGCAATATTGCCAAATATAGCATTATCTATAACAAAAATAGCACAAAAATTTAAATATATAAAAGCTACGTAAATTGATTCTTAGGCAAGCCCGGTAAATAACCTAGGTTTCGATCGTATATCGGACATACGTTTGTTTGGAGACAGCGGCATAACCACCGTGAACGTCACGTTGGTTCGGAGCCATTTTTCAGCTTATGGCGGTTCGTCTTTTATCTTACCCACATTTTTGTCAATAAAACTATCGCGTTTCCACTGTACATTAATACAATACATTCGTTTCAAGCGGACTCCTTCGTCTACACTTTTTCTTGCTGTGATAGTGATAGTTTAGTTTGTAACCCCCACTTTTGAACACGTGATTACGTCCATGTTTTAGCGACTAAGCCCGCTCGGATGATATTGTTTTTAATCACAATTTTAAGCAATTGGTTATTAATTTTAGCACTAATATTTAATTGCTTTGCTTTTAACCGGTGATACTGGCAAAACATATTTTCCTATAAATATATATCACAAATATTTTATATATAAATCTGCTACAATGTCTATTGACAAGGAGACGAGAATAAAAAATGCATAATTGATGTATGTTGAGAGCGGTATAATAAACCTCGTTGAATATGTTCGCCAGCTTTATTTATTGATTCAAACCGATATTATTGCACAGTTTAGTGTGGATGATACTTGATTAAATCAGGTATTTTATGATTACCCAATACATTGTTTGAGCCAAGCAGATAAAAAAGTTTTGATGTTTTTCAAATGTCAAAAAGTAGTTCAATTAATAATGCCATTGCTTGATTATAAATGGGTAAACGTTGCTGCTTAATATTCGCACAAACTAGACGTATGAATTGACATTTTTACATAAATACATACACAATAATAATGATTTAAACAACATATTGTGGCAAATTTTGACATTTAAAAGTTTTGTCTTGGGCAAACAGATTTACCCTTAGACATTAGCATTTACAAAAGCTTCGGCAAAGGTTTAGACATTAGATTGCATCGGATATTTTTAAGCCATAAGTATTTGCTTAAAATACTAGATGTGACGCTTTAAACGTTGAACTGAACGAATGGTCCAGTACCAAGTGTACACATTTTAAACATTCTGATAGAAACTGCTGTTTCAATCAGTTTGTCATTAAGCTTTAAGCACTCATTAAGCTTTAAGCACAGAAGTATACTATTTGCTCACATTTAGGAAGGATATCGTTATTTTTTATCATTTCGTAATTTCTTTCATGTTATTTCTGGATCGCCGAATACAGCTCGATGATTGTGTCCCACCCGATAAAATATCGGATTCTCTTACTCAAGTGAGTAGTATATATACAATATAAAAATTTTCATTTATTTCAGGGACCACGTTTGTAGTTATAGGCTTTTCGCGCGGGAACACCTTTAAGTCGAAACATTAGTAAGACATGCGTTTAACCATTTCACAGCAACGTTAAATATATGAGTTTAGGGCCTAAACAGCGACATACATAAAAAATGTCCAACATTTACTATTAATAAGCAATGCCAGAACATTATGAAAACAAGAATGCATCGCAATAGTGAATTGATTTTATTGTTTTATGTGAAAATTTCGTGCGATTACATGTAGTATGGTTCGTCAATTGACGTACAAACAACTGCGTCGGTTAGTCACTGCATAGTTCACGACAAGGTTACAATATCATGGTTCACGAACGGTGAGCGGATTGTTTAAGTTTTATTTAATAGTCGTCTGCAGCGATTTGGGCCGTTCCTGTATTCACTGAATAGTTCTGTGCGTCACAATATCACGAATCGCGAACGGTGAGTGGATTATTTAAGTTTTATTTTAATAGTCTTCTGCAGCGATCTTTGCATTCAGATCCGCAAACTAGTGAGAATCATTAAACGGTCTTACGTGCTAGATGGTTTAATTCCACATTGTAGCGCGTACTGTTGTGTGCCGGGTACAACGCTATCCTGAAATTATAGTGCATAGTTTGTAAAAAGTCGATGTAAATTGTTATACACACTCGTATTCTAATTAACGTTATCCCCCCTGTTCTCCGCAATGTTCATATTCTTTAACATTTCATATACCTGAAAATAACCATTCATTTATTCATTCGTACGTTCACTCGACTGACGCCTGTCTCAATAATCATTACTTTGGAAAGCGTTTCATCTGATTTGTTTTCACAAAAATCAAGTTAGTCTGAATGAAAATAATCATTCATTTATTCATTCGTACGTTGATTCGCCTGATGCCGTTCCCAAATACCATTTCTTGACCCACGTTTCATCTGATTTGTTTTTGATCGATCTGTTCTCACAAATAAATCAAGTTAGTCTGAATTACATTTCAAAAGATCTTCTGAGGCTCTGAAAAAGCCCAAAAATTCAGCGCCAGAAAGACGAAACGGGAATCACTTTCCTGATAAACAGGATAATCGGCACAAGCTTGTATTTCTTCAGAGAGAAAAAGGTACTCTTATATTGATAGGACAAGTACATGTGCCTGAATTACAAGATGTACCTGTTCATGCCCCATGTCAAAAGGGAACCCAGCTATTTTATGAACCCACCCAAACGCTGACATGTACGTATTTAGGATAGAAACAGAATTTTTGTTTATACTCAGAAATACCAGAAAAATAATTACAATACCAGATTCAGCCGGAAGCTAACAAGGCGTGCTAGGTTCCGCCGAGGATTTAAACTATATAGCCGCGGAAATATAACACCGCATCGATGCTCCAATCTTTGCTTGCAAGAACAATTCGGACAATTCTGACACCTATGCTGATTGCATGAACTAAGCCAAAACATGGGACAACAATCCTGAAAACTTTAACATATGGCTGGAAATATGGGACTGTGACGTATAAAGCCATAAAATTATGTGCCTCAACAAGATTACAAGTGAATACAATAGAAACCAACAGTAATTATATACTAGCTAATTTTAATTATGCAAATGTGTTTTAGTTTCTGTAAAACCCACAACTATAATGAGGAGAACGGTAACGGTCTGCATAGATGGTGTCGTAAACGCAAATCATTTCAATTGTTAGAAAACGGTGAGTAATAATATTGACATTGGCCACTGGTGGATTAAATTGTGCAAAATAGTGAACGTTTTGAAATGAAACCTTATAAAAGTACAGCTGATTTTTCTATATTTTAAATTAATTACTGATTCATATTTGTATAAGTAATCCTGGTCCACTAACTCCCGCGAGCGTTACTATGTTCGGTTAGATAAAGAGTTATTTCAAAATTACAGCATTTTGGGATATATTTCATTTAGTCTTAGACTTAGTTGCAGCCACGATCATATAAGGACCAAAGGTTAAAGCTTTTATCCTTGATATACAGTGAATGCCACTGCATACAAATTGTTTACATTTTTCGGGTTTACTTCAGCAAAGTACCTTCATAACGTCGAATTAGACATCTGCTCCAAATGCTGCCAGAACAGCAAAAATTGCAGAATTTTCTTAGGGTAATTTAACTGAATTAATAACAATTACAACTGTGATAAGAAGATATGAAATATATTCTTCGATCCAGTGCTGATTGGCATGTGTCAAATAAATGTTTATAAGAGCGAAGTCGCAGAGACAGAACCATAGCTTCATGCCAACATAAACGTTATTGGTTCAACTGAAATATTATCGGCAAAAGATCCTAATAAAACAATTATTATTGTACTACTTTTTTTATTAAAAATCGGGAAACACCATAATAACAATTTCGCTGAGAAGAAAATCTAGATATGGGCGAGGAGGTCGGAAGTCCCAGAAGGCGATAACGGGTTCGACAGGGGGAGGGGGTGGTGGAGGTATTCAGGAGGATAGTTTTTGAAATTTCTTTGAACTCAAATTTCATTGGCACTCATTTTACCAATTTTCGCCACCCTTTTGCAGTTTTCGCCCAATTTTTCCAATTTCGCTTAATTTTTGCCCGATTTTTCTCTATTTTTGCCAAAATTTACAGTGCCCTTTTTACCCTGAGCCTTATAGGTGAGGGATAACACTACCTCCAGAGCGGGATCTACGAAGCCCCTAGGAGGGGTCCGAGCCTCAGAAAAGAATAAGCCCCACTGTCACTTTATGAGCATGTATATGTAAATCACTCAGCAAACGTATATAATAAAATGCTAAATAAAATGATAAATATAATGTAGCTTGCTGTTTTCAGATATTGTACATTGCTATAAAGAGTTATGAAATATAACATAAATTAATAATTATTACATCGACAGTTAAGCAATACCTTTCATATGGTCCAGACTTCTAGCCAAATTTACCCCCCCCCCGCAGTCGAAGGTTCCTCCCCACCCACTCCAGCAATTAAATTCCCCTACACCATTTACTCCCCAAGCTGACGAATCTTCGATACCTATGAGCGAACCTCCCTCGCTTACAAGTACAACAGGATCAACGTTTAATTCAACCCATTTTTTTATGAATTTTATCAAACAAGTTTTACAGTTTGCTTAGCAACTGTAGATGGTACTGAAGATCGCAACGTCTGTTCAACGTTTTACGTCCGGAAAAATCATGGTACATTTTAGGCAATGCCGGAAGAGTTCCGATAGTTTTTGTTTTAAAACAAAGACGATTTGATCATTTTCCCAGCCAAGTTATACAACTTCGAGCAATTTTTTGACCAAATCCCGAAATAATTTTATATTGAACGAATATGAAAACTGTAAAATTTGAGCTAAGTACACCAGTAAATATGGTTTAGCTGAGAGTAAATGGGGCCCGCTTGATACAACTAATGTGCAGGCTCAATTCACTGTTGCATCTAAATTTCACACATCTTAGCATAAACCGCACATTTACTTCATGCTACGCTGGGACCATTGCGTTTAGTTAGCATCATTGTTAAATATTGGCTAGCTTGTACAATGCATGCTTAATTACATTGCAACGAATATCTAATAAACCCAAATTGATTATTTTTTTACTTGAATGTTTAAATACCTGAGCTACTTAGATTTGCAATCGTTTTGATCCAATTTTTATTATTATGCCAGTATGAGATTATAGAAAGTTAGTGAACAGAATATTACATAATACTGGTCAGTTGGGATATATTAAATATCAGGAGCTCAGAAAATCCAAATGGCGCTTTTTGTTATAGGTTTTGAAGCTTATAAAAATTGCTGATCTTTTCTAGTTTGTACCGAGTGACAATGTCAAAATGTGAGAATTACGAATTGAAGTGAACACGCTGCTAGTCGCTCTTATATTTGATTCCGTTAATCTACAAGGCGTTTGCTAAAATAAATGATCGAGAAACCAAAGGTTTTTAGGCAACGTTAGCAAATATGCTGTGGATAATCAATTTCTAAAAAATATGTTAACGTAGATAGGTAGATTCACATAATGAATGTTATATTGATTTCAAATCCACGATTGTGGATCATTGTGTCGAAGAGTGGAACTTGGAGATTAAGAACTGTATTCGGTAATTAACATAATCAGTATATCATATAAGCAGTATATATACATTTCTAAATTATGTTTCGAATACAGAGAACTGATTATTTAATCTTTTGAGCTGTACTTTATATCTTTTATAACGCGGATTACGAGTGACCCTGCTTACGTAACATGTTTAGTACAGTATTTAGTTAGCTAATAGTTGAAGTACAGTTCAACCTTTTCCTATCGTCTAGACCCTCAGAAACGAATTGTATGATAATGGTCATATTAATAACCAGTTAATTATCGGGTATGCCAACTGATCGCTTTAATGAATTATTCAGTTATATTTGGAATACACAACAGAGCTACAGAATTACGTTTACAATGGGATTACGATTCACCCAAACTTGTATACTTAATATATAATAGCTAACACTTAGTGAAGTAGTGTTTGATTGGTCACAATTATTATTACTTACTGAATTGCCAACTGAACTGCTTTGAAACATAATGACCTCGAGACCTGCTTATGGATATAATTATTGCGAGTTTGCACCAAAATCTAACATTCTTTATTGAAGAAGTCATGAGAACTTCAAGCAAAATTCACCAATTATCAATCTGCCTGTCTATATTGCTTTATTATAGCAGCTGTACTTGAATTAGATGCCACGCTGGGACCGTTGGGTTGAAAGGTACAGTGTTCCTGGAAAAAATCAACCGATCAAATATAACATAAATTTACATGACTAGCTAAGTAATTTAATTGCATATAAATTAAATATATGTTCACATTCAAAGTAACTGTTCTGATACATATTTTGAAATGTGATTCAAAATAAATATTTTGAATGAGTACTCGTACTCCAACAAACCTACGGAGATGGGGTTAGCGGGTTTTACTTTGAATAATTTCCTAAACGACATTGTATCGCTTCTGTCAAACACTTCAAACTAACGCAGCGGCGATCCCTGAATTAATGTTTGATGTGACCTAGGATTTTCAACCAAACGATTGTTAAATAATACGTATGTACTAAAGTACCGTTGGTTCTTGGGCAATGTGATATTTAAATGAGAACACAAAGTATATGTTTTAACAATGACCAATGACACTTATGCGGATACAATAATGTTGCAAGTATTTTGCCAGTATTATATATCATTCTGCAATAAAAAATTCACTAAACCACATGTTGAAAATTCCGCATGTATTAATATATATTGTCTTTATTATTCTTGGAATTAGACTTCGAATTAAGCATTTTGACGCCTCATTTGTTGTTCGGACAAGTAGGAATTAAAAACATAACAAAGCTTGTTGAAGAATTTGGTGATATACCAGGTGACAATCGCTAATCAACAACGAAATGTTGGATCAATTTCTGTTTGAGTCAAAATATTGATCTTGATGCGTTTTAATCGCGCGAGTTTGATTTCCAATTTATAAAATCTTATTTTCATGTTCATGAAGATATAAAGATTTTGTATAAAATTGGCCGAGTTTGTCACCTAAAAATTTGCCAGAATCGAAAATTGAGAGCCAATTTCAAGTTGAGTAAGGTTAATCACGCTCAAAAACCTTCAAATTATTGATATAAATAAGCGGTAGAGCTCGTGATAATTTCACTTAACCTACAATATTTTCTTCGCCTAGACTTGACGAAAAATAATTTATGGATAATATTAACTTTTTAGTTGCTGCAGTTGCACCAAAAACTGCTATGCTATGCGGAATTGCGTATAAATTCAGCGTAGTGGTGCAGAAATGTGGTAAAGCTTGTTTACTTTGCACGTCTCGTGAAGTTATTCGCTTAAATTTTAGAGGATCGCTGTCGTCTCGGTTCGACAATTCGCGTTATAAATGTTTTTTTCAAACGACCATGACATTCAAATAAATATGTACATATAAGATTCAAATGTTATAAAACAAATATATATGAACAAAATATAAAACTGGTAAAATACGCCGGAACTACTAAGTAAAACTCTATGTAAAACTCTATGAAAAAAACAAATCCGCTTCAAATTCGCATTCATAATATAGAATTTAGGAGGCTTCGCATGCTGCGAAACATTCTACCCGCCGAAATATAAATAAAATAAAGACGCACGAACTAAGAATAAAATTGTTAGAATAAATCAGAAATATTAGCAAAGGACTTTGTGGAAAATATCTTAGTTACGTTTAAGATAAAAACATATAGGAGTTTCATGTTGTGCCAAATCATATTTACACAAATACGAACCCATCTAAAGGAAATTGGAAATGGCCGGCCAATTTCAACGAAGGATTTCTTTTATAAATACGAATGAATATAAATTTCTTTTTAAAACAGAAAAATGGTTTCGAATTTTATGTAACAATTTCAACGGAAAATTATAGAAAGAATGCAAAATTCGGTGGTATCGCTCAGTAAAACACTTTTACAAGAAAAATATATATAACCTAAATAGCATGTGTTGAACGTAGCTTGTTTTGTAAAACACCGCTCACCATTATTTGAATAAGTAAGGCTTGCTCTTAAGAATTGTAAAAACTCAATTATTCTATGGTTTCAAACCGTACAATCGCGAGACAAGTAGAGAAAATGAACGTTACAGCGACGTGGCTGAAGACAATAATTAATGTTTTTGAGATTGGGTATCTAGATAGAATCTAGGTCTCAATTCTGTAAGAAATTGTAGCTTGATAACTAAGTTTTAACAAACAAACTCATTTAGAGATATGATACACATACATATACATTTAAATATGTAAATAGATATAGCTATGAGCTATGATTTGCGATTACCAACGTTCTATTTATAAAAACAAGTATAAATTAAAATTTATTTTGAGCTTATTTTGAGAACGTTTGGGTAACGATTGATCTTGTTTAAAACTATATATCATAATATAACATTATATAATTTATTATATAAATTATTAATATGCTATAATAGCATGATTTATTTAATATATACTGAAAAACAATTTATGTATTAGTTACCCCCAAGGAAGTTGCTGTTAATTTCGATTCTGTCCCGTCTCCCGGGTTGTACGATTCACATCAATCAAACACTATTATCAAGTGTGTATTAGGGAAGAGTATGACACTTCCCTGCACTCACACGTAAATCCGTGTTTGATGATACGGGCGTTTTCGGCTTGAGCACCTCCAGATTCTGGGGGGTCGAGATGCACTGACCCATCCAGAAACTGGGGTCGGATTTTTTGGCGGGGGTAGGTCGGACCCCCAATTTCTGGGGGAGGGATCGGTTGAACCAGCAGCTGCTTATAAACCGAACCCCGCCAGAAATTGGGAGGGGGCTCCAGCTACCCCCCTCAGAAACTAAGGGGTCAGTGCATCTCGACCCCCAGAAACCGTGGGGTCAGGCCGAAAACGCCCGTAACGTCAAACACGGGCTAACATTAGAGCGCAGGGAAGTGTCATACTCTTCCCTAACGAACTCTTGGTAATACCAATTTGCGTACTATTAATAATTGTAGTTCACATATGTTATGAATTATCACATGCTATCTGTGTAAATAAACACGACGATGCTTTTCAATTTAAGGAATGAGCTATTTAATCTTAGAGACGCTGTTTAGTGTACGTTTTTGTCTTAACCAGATACAAAATCGCTCTCTGGGTGATGATGTGCTTTGTTTGAACATTTTTCAGAAATCACTGCCAAATAAATATTCCATTAAGTCTTGCTAAAGAAAGGGATTGTATTTAATTGAAATCGACTGATAACAAAACAGTAAAAGCTTTCAAACAAATTGGCAATAATCGGTGTTATAGCGAAAAACCCGCTGTCGCCTTCAATAAATTATTATATTTCGTCAATTATATACTTTTATATTGTTAATACTATTTGTAGAAGCTGACGATGTTCACAGAAACGAGGTATTGATCATGCAAAAAAACGGAATAACTTAAAAGTTTATACGTATATATTTTATAAGTGAGAATATGACAAACGACGTCCGTTTATAATGGCCTTATACCTACTATTTACGCCGACTTACAGAGCTTTTCCTAGAATCTAATAGTAGTTTAGTGTATTGAGACCTATTTTATGTAAAATTTACTTTCTTACTTTTTTGACATTGGGTAGAAAACTAGAATTTTTTGGAAGAGGTCTTTACTACCCCTATCCAATTTAATAAACAATCATAAACACTGCGGTACCATATAAAAAATTTATATATATCAAAAATTGACACATCTATTAATCGTCATTCGTTTTATTATGTTTAATTATGCGATCTAGTATGCATGTCTATTGTCTTGTAGACATTTTGAAAAATCTGTCTTTTTTAAATTTTCTATTTTAAAATATTTTCTCTTTATACTGCCGCTTAAAACTTTAGCCTTCATCGTTTTCAATGATGCCACAATTTGTGTGACGACTGAGTACAACAGTTACTTATTCAATCATAGTTTTGAAATTATTTAGAACGGAAGTACACCTTTCTATAAAACGATACTGCATCTGGTACCACAAATAAAAACACTAATTAAAATTGTAAAACTAATAATGAATTTGGAAAATTTAGAATAAAAATTAATACTAAATCTAAATACAGAGACTTGTACAAAACCTGCATAAACTTGAATAAACTGAACACAAACACAGTAAAGTTAAACTGACGTGAGTAAAACAACGTGTAGGTGGATCAAATCGTGACCTCTGTCCGAGGAGGAAATAGATAGTCCCAGCTATTGTACACTGGATAATTTTTTTTCAATGTTCGCTGCCATAATACATTATATGCTTGAGAACACGGCGCTACGGAAAATGAACATAAGTGAAAGAATAGCACTCCAAACTGTGGCAAATCATGAATGTATGATATTCCTAGGTTGTCCTCGTGCGTTTCATTTTTATTGGTCTTCTGATATTTTAACGTACCTTTGGTGTGAGTAGGTCCTCATTTACCTGTTTTCATAGTAGAAGCTTTTGGCAAACACCGTTCATCCAACACCGCCAACATCTCTACCAACTTTTTAACATGAGCATATGGGTTCTGCGCTGCAATAGTGACAACCAACAACAATTATCATCGTAACAACGACCAAATGTAACTTTTATATGCGGAAGTGTATGTATGTCATGCCGTATACTAAGTATAATCCCTAGACTTAGCCTAAACTGAGGTTTCCTTATGAGCCATATACTAAGTGTAAACTTTAGTCGGGGGTTACGGCCCCTGGAACCACAGTTCTAAGCTGTTCTTTATTTCTAACGATATAACGTCAGTAGT
>JASANE010017736.1:0-17233 GCA_030248225.1 Trileptium ribeirensis
AAAACAATATAAAAATTGAAATTTACGATACAGCTTCAATAACTGGATTCAAAAATACATAATAAATTTGCTTATTACCGTCGGGTCTTTAGCGCAATTCATTCGCGGAAATACTTCGGTTTGTACTAAAGGAGCGACGCACACCTTCCAAACGGATTTCTATTCGTTTCTGAATTATATTTGGTTGCGCTTATTATATGCAATGGCAAAATCGCGAAAAAAAATCTGGGCCAGGCGGGATGTAGCATGATCTAAAAAGTATTGGGGGACAGGCCCCAGTATGATCGATAAAAATGAGGAACCGAGTACCATCTTGCAACAATTGCGCGGTTATGTGACCGTTAGTTATCATGAGTTTATATACATATGCATGCTTCACTAACTTAGTGAATTTCTCAGAGAAACCTACATGTCATGTCCCCAGACATACAAGCCGATAATCAATTGAGTTTTCAATCTGGTTACGCAATCGCACCTCATTCTCGGGCAAGCACGTAGGTGACCGATATGCACAACCTTTTAAAATCCCGTGTTTAATGTACTGTTAATCTCGATCATGTCAATGTCCTCGAAATCAGAGCTGGATTTGGTAGATAACCAGGCGGCAATGGAAGAGCGGACGAGGATCAGAAACATTAAAGAGGTTCGTTTATTACAAGCCTTTAGTTAGCAATAATATCTGAAATTTATATGGTTTTCATGGAATTATGAAATTTAGGACCAGACAGAATAAAATATTACAAAGTGTTTTTTTTTCAAAAACCCTATAAAATTGCAAACAATACAATATTTACATAAGAACAAGAATTTATATATTAAGAAGTTCTAAATACTTGAATCACTTTTTTTACAATATTGTAAATAAGGTTGTTTAAATATTCTACATGTAGACATGTTAAAACATATATAGTAAAATTCTACCTTCCAAAGAAGTAACGCCACAACTGTTGTTTTGCTGTTTTCGAGCCATCTTCCAACGACAACTGTGTTCGAATATATATGTTTTGTAACTAATGATGAACCAGATTCATCACTAGTTCGTTCACTAGATTTCGTGCTTTACATTTATTGATAATATTCTGAAATATTTACATAGCAATATCGTAGTTGCAGTGAATAACTAGAACCGAAATTTACCGGAACCGTAGCCAGCAATCGAAATTGATACTGGGCTCTCCTCCAGGGGCCCCCATGGTTCCGAAACGGCGTCACCCGATTTTGCCAAGGGAAAACGGTTAAAAATTGTGTCAAAAACATTGCCCAAACGGTTTTGGTGGAGAGAAAACGGCATTTTGAAGCATACTTTGACAAAATTTGAGAAATTTTTGGCTTCACAACGGAATTTTAGTAGAAATTTTGACCAAATTTTATGTACTTTGGACCGATTGGAAACAAAAAAAATTTTGGAAGAGGCGGTGAACCGGGGGAGCCCAAAATTTTGCCAGGGGCATGAACGGGGGGGCACCTGTTCTGAACCAGGGGAACCGAAAAATACCGGGGCCCCCACCCCCTTCCTAATTTGGAGAGCCCAGTGATATATAGTAAAACTGATGAAAGACGAAATAAAATAACTGTGGATATAAAATGTATTAAAAATAAATTTTACATTAAACTTAATGTAATGTGATGATATTGCCTTTAAGTTTGAATAGGCTGCCGAGCAAGATGTCGGTTTTTGGTCTACCAGTGGAAAAAATGCCTTTCGCTGTACAGGTTTGCGTAAACTGTGTCAAAGTGAATGTTCTTGTAATGCGTGGAAGGTAGACTAGACAATTTTGGTCTAACACCAATCGCCTCCCTCTATTAGACGTACGTTCGTTAGATTTTATTCCGTAGGAAACTTGCAACTATTGGTTTATATGATTCTAAAAGAAATAAAAAGACATATATACTACAATTTTATGATCATTGGACAGAGACATTGTCCAGGCAACCAATTCCTATCAGTTACATGATGATGCTTTGCTCGTCAGAATGCTATAAATGAGACAAACTGTGATATAAATACAATTCGTTCGCAAGGTTCGTAGATATGTTACTTTACACCAATCTCGTCTGATTACAAAGTTTACAAGCGTCCTGGCTGGTGTTTCACTCAATTTATAATAGTCAAGATTACAGCTAAGTACTTCAATAATCCATACTCTATTATGTATATTAAGGTGGACCGGTTCAATTCCAACATATGCCGCAGATTTTTGAATGGGTAATTTGCTACAAGCATCGAGCTAGCATTGTGTTATTAAAAAACTCCTGCCGGGTGAAGATGCAAAATTCTTAATAAAATTGTGTCATACTTACGTTTCACACGGTAATGGGCTGAGCCGAATTGACAGATGAAGCAAAAAATGTGAACAAAACAAAGTTTTTAAACCGGAATTCCGGTCCCGGCAAAAATCGTGTTCCGGTTGCGGTTCCAGTAAAAGGCAAAAAACATACCGGCATAAGTAGATGGTAACTATATAGACTTCTCACGGAATAACTAAAAGCGAAATTAGGCAGAGCTGGAACTGGAACCTGAGCTTGGCCTTATCAATAAGGGAAGTAGCCGGGTTTCGTTGAACCCAAAATTCAAAAAGGAGATCTGGGGGTGGTATATTTATGGGATTTTAATACCTAAAAATACTCCACTTAGTGCAATCGAATTTTATATATCGGCTTTTATACACTTGGAACTGCAGTAAGAACGATGAAATACATACAGCTTCGCTAAAACATACAATGCACGATAGCTTCTTCAATCCCTTCAATGTCTTTATCACGACAATACATTAAGAATACATGTATCCTTTTCGACGTATTTCAAAACCAGCATGACCTATACTTCCGCCTTCATCCAATTCACTGCATATTGATTAGACTTTGGTTCCGGTTACTTTTAAAAGTTACATACGGTTCGCAGTAATCCCGGCTAGTTTCGGCTTTGGATATATGCTGAGTGATAAGATATATAATAGAGTTAACCGCCAACAAATCCAAGCCAGGAATGGAGTCCGATTGGAAAACAACACATCTCAATGACTAGTCAAAATACGTTAAAATGTAACCTTTTAAACGAAAAAAACGTACACTAATAACTATACATACATAGCAAATTACTGGGCTATCATAAACATGCGGGGTCAAGGATAGGATATGTAATAACTAATAATCTAACAGGATATGTAATAACTAATAACCATGACCCTAATTACCATGGCATCGTGAAAAATACACAAACAAATTACCTGCAAGATGGCGGTCCAGTTGCTTTGATTTCTTGGTGAATCGACAACAGGAGTAGGTAACAGCAGTAGCAACAGCAGACGACGTCGATGATAGATCTATATTGACAACGCTGCTTCTTTGTTCTATATATCATCACATATCAACAGCAACGATTGTACAATGTAGACGTGAAAGTTCATACTAGTCTTGACTCGGCTATCGCTGAAAGCCCAGCAGAACTAAGCCTAGTTATCTAGAAAACCTGGATTCGGCTTTAAAAGCCCATTGAATTTTCATTTTAATACCAACCATCTAAGCCGTACTTAAATTTATTCCGAATATTTTATCTATAACAAAAATACAGTACAAAGCAGTTATTCAATGACAACGTATAGAAACGGCCGAGTGTAGCAGGCAATTACTTAACTTTCTTCGTTATGTCACTCATAAATCATCACTAGACTACTTTACCGCAAGTTTTTACTCAACGTGTGTTATCTTTTTGTGCATCTGGCTTTACGTTTGGGCTGCTCCAATAATTTCATGCCGGAATTGTCACAAACCAGCAACGAACTGCAAACTGATTTTGGCCGTCCGGGCCCCCCAACAATTAAAGATATGTCTCGCCAGAGCATCGGGTACCACAGTCAAAATGTTATCATTGAGAGCTGCAATATATTGCCACACCAACCGTTTTCTAGCTTTGCCCAAACATTAAATAATGCCTGCCCCATGGTGGAAGTTTCGGATGCCCTAATAACGCACACGACCTGACCTTACGTTACTAGAGCAATGAAAACCGTTTAGTGTGCAACAGAAAAACCACCACACTTCCCTCAAAACAAAAACCAAAACTCCACTCTCCGTGACAAAAACTAGCCCCTAACTCGCATTATGCCAATCACGAGAGTTGTTATGCTCACCGGAAATGCCCATCGCCGGGCCCGTTACCATTGCAAGTCTTGCGTTGTACCATTACGTCACAAACAGGGGCCAGAATGATACCCGCTTCATTGACAGCGGCATTTAATGCAGTAGTATGTTGTAAGAAGTGAGAGCAGCAGGCAGACCGCGGTGTCATAAGCGATTTAAAAAGCAAGAGTCATGGAAACGGCATTTAAAAACTTCAGTGGTGGGTGCTGCTACAACAAATTCCGACAAATCGTTCCACACTTTTATTACACGAACGGCGTACTGGAACTTTCGATAATTGTGAACGGGAGGCTGGTCGACTCGGAAATGCAGGAAGTGCCGACGTAAACCAGCAACAGGCGCCAATGAGACCAACCTACCCCAGTCGTAGTCAACCAGATTGTGTACCATTTTATGAAGAAGTATTAGATCAGACCGATCACCGCGGCAACTGAGCGGCTGGATACCAAGCAGTTTAAGCCGATGATCGTACTCCAAGTAACACGATGCTGGAATAATTTACCTGGGTCGCCACGGTCGACCCTCCGGCGATTCGTGGCGTATATCCATGCGCTTCTTCCATGGAATGTTTTCGTCTTGTCTTTTGGCTGCAATATACGAAAGGAAACACAGCAGCAACCAATCATACTCGTGGTTGAGTGACCGAATCATGGATTAACCTCTTGAACGTTTGTAACTTAGGTGCTGTTACTGCTTGTTCTGATAGAGAGTTCCAAGGACCAATCACTCGGTAAGCAAAACCATATCGCCCAACGTCCAACCTTGGCGTCCGCCGAGCTACCAATTTGAGACAATGATCTCGTGCTGATTGATGACCAAACCGGAATCAGCGATCACCCTCGAAATCAACAAGACCATGGAGTATTTTATACAGCATGATCAAATCCGCCCGGAGCCGCCTACACTCCAACGATTGAAGGCCCAATACTGCCAAACGATCATAGTATTCCAGTCCCTAGAAATCTGTTACTAATCGTGTTGCTCGGTGTTGCACCCGCTCAATCCGAACTATGTCTCTACAAAGATGCGGTCGCCATGCCGTGGAAGCATATTCAACTATTGGTCGAATCAATGATATATGAATCATTTTAACCACCTCCAGCGTCCGATTGACAAAAGTACGCCTAACCATACTGATTAATCTTTCAGCTTTCAATGATACTTTATTACAATGAAGCGATGACTTTAAGTCCGTCGTAATGGTTACGCCTAAACCGTTAATTCCACTACCACCATCAGTCGGAATCACTTCATTATCAGCTGTGTACACTACTGAAGGATTCCAGAAGCCGAAATGTCCACAAACGAATTTCTTAACGTTTATTCCAAAAATGCATTGTTCGGCGAAGTACACCTACGACGGTATTGGTGGATCTAACCGCAGCAGCACATTGGGCAGATGATTTGAGATTCACAGAAACGAGAATGCCAAGATCCTTGCACTGGGATACGTTAGGGATGAGATTTCCAGTCATAGAGTAGTCATGGCAAGGGTTTGATGATCCAGAGTGAAAACTAGAGAACTTATTGACATTAAACCAAAATTTCCAGTCACTACAAAAACTCTCTGCCAGAGAATTTATGTCAGATTGCAAGTCGATGATATCAAGTTCAAACGATGGCGGTGGATCCGTAAGACAAGTTTCGTATCGTTCGCGAATTTAAATACCATTTATGACACATGATCATCCAGCTCATTGATACAATATAGGAATACGACCGGGCCCAGAACAGATCCCTGCGGTTAGTAACTTTTGACATTACATATCGTTAATCAGCACGACAATTACAACACGCAATAACACTATATATCAAAATCAACAATATAGGCACTTTGCGCATAACAGAAACAGCGCAACAATGCAAGAATACGTATTTGCCTGCTGATGGTGAAATATGCACTCACCATAGACATATGGTAACAGTGTTTTAATTCAGTTTATGATATGCTACTAATCCCTCGGGTGGGGGCAGGAAAAATATAAGAGCTCATTTATGATGCTTTAAGCTCAAACACCCCATCTTAAATTGTTGATATGTTGAATGAGTCGTCAGGGGTCCGACTTGCCAATGAACGAGTGCTCCGAATCGACGTAACACACGTATCTGGGACCCTTGGAATGGGACAACATGCCAAGAGCGTTACGAAATCCGAACCTTGATTTAGCTCAGTTCAAATCTAAGCTGAAAATTCGTCTGTTCCCGGCTGCACAAATATAAATTGTCTATAACATGACATCTTTACCTGATATTTATTATCCTGTGCTTTTATCACGCTTCGGCGAAAAAGACGCGTTACAAATGTTTTATTATTATTATTATATAAAAGTTAAACAATAATGCAAGCTAGGGCGTAATTCTTTTAGACTTAAACCTTAGGACTTAAAACGCAAAATCCAGATCAGCAACAGAAGAACTGAGAAACTTAAATCGGTTATCTACATGTTAGCTATTAGCACAAATTAGTTCTAATTATGCAAATTAGCAAATAAAAGAAAACGAAAATAAGAAAACAAAAGCAAGAAAGGTCGCAAAAGGGAGGGATCGGTTAATATAGGAAAAAGTGTAAAACCCCTAATTTTGGTTGAAAATGGGGAAATAGAGGTTTCTGAACCCTTAATACCTGTTATTTTATATAGTCTATATGGGTGTAGGGGTTGGACGGTATTCTTATTATGACCGCTATCGGAATTAAAATTGGGAGGGGATTCGTCACTCGAAGATGTGGTGTTCGTACGCGTGGCCAGTAGTATGCCGGCGGAAATATAATTTTTCTCGGCGCGCATTTATTCTACCTCTGCGTACTTGGAGTCGTATGGCACTGCAGCGTGTCTACTTCGATTAGCTCTACGCGGTTTCAACATAAAACCAAGAAAGCCGCCGTTAAATGTTTATTGGAAATTCGTATAATACGTAAATAACTCGTTACACGCCGGATTAGTTTTAAGTCACGTTAGACGCCACGACGTATACCACTTATATGCCTACTAATTTTCGAATACTTTGAGCTACTCGCTTGAGCTATGCACCGTTGCAATTTCGCTTGGATTTTGATTCGTTTCGCATTGATTTTGGTTGAGTGAGCCTTGCTTTCTATGTTTTCTAACGTTAGGTTAGGTCTTAATTACTTTTCCTCTTGTGAGATTCGTACGTAGCCTTCCGGACGGCTAGACCCGCGCGTTTATTTAAGTACCTTACCCTCGGCCTTAGATTTACGCTAATTATTTCCTTAGAGCCAACAGTATCTGGACAGCTTACTGAGGGATTATTATTTTCCCTTGTGGGTTTGTACGAAGTCTTCCTGCCGGCTACACCCATTTATTTGATTACCTTATCCTAGTATCTTAGATTTACACTAATACTTGTCTTATTTTAACGTTAACGCTTCCGAACGGCCCGATCTATAACTAGTTAGTAGTTAGCAGCTACTCTCTAGTGAAATTATTCCCTTGGTCTGGTTATCCACGTCCCGAACTCGCCCAGGGAATGCTTACGAATTTCCCTCCCAGATATCTCCAGGGGGTATTTCTAAATTCAGGGGACTGGCTTTGGAACTAGAAGGGACCCGTTATTGTTAGCGTTACGCTCGTGCTCGACTCACTATTTATATGGGAAATTAGTATTATATAGTATTATATATATAATTATTAACGTAATAATGTACCTATTTGTGCAGCCAATTTTTGTCACTCAACATTAATCTCCGGTTAGAACAACGCACACTTTTACTTAAGCAATCGGTTCATAAATATTTTCCAATTAGAAGTTCAGCCACTTCCAGGCTTCGAGCATTAAAACCTCTAATCACTGTGCAAAACGGAAGCCAAAATCTTTACAACACAGATAAAGTCAGAAATCAATCCTAAAATTCGTATGAATTCGTGGTTATAATTCAAACGCCGTAACAGTTACTAGCTAAGTGATCATCCAAGGTAAACCAAAATAAAAACATGTGAATAAAGTAATAGTGTCGGATATAATAGTCTCACTAAAATTCTAAGAGCTGTGTCGAATTTCCGTAAAGCGTAGTTGCTATTCGATCGCTATCTCTCACCTAACTTGGTGAAAATCAAACATAGACTGCACTAAAGCAAACAAAAACGAAGTTAACATATGTTAGCTAAAACGAAAAACAAGTGCTAATTATGCAAATTAGTACGAAAAGAAAGAAAACTACAAAATCAAGAAACCAAAAAAGGAAACCCAAGAGAGGGAGGAATATAATAAATGAATTGGTGACCTTCCTGGCGTTTTTAGGTGATTTGAGGATTTGGGGCGGGGATAGACCGGAAATCCCCCTGATAGCCTGGTAGACCCCTTATACGACCCTTGGTAGCGTGCCGTACCCTAGACACTAGATTTTGGACTGCACTAAATTCAAAAGCCTGGACATTAGCTATGTAGTTAAGTAGCACAATCTTAAATTAAGCACAGAAGAATGACGAAAAATAAGTTGGAACTCGAAATTTGATATTTCGTTATCGCTGATGGGTCATGGGTTATTATTATCACACTTCATTTCTATCTAGTTAAAGTACTTCAAAGTTAGGTCTTCCTGTGCTGATGAATTTTAAACCTTTGATATACTAAATTATATTTTATATACGATGTTAGAATAGCAAATATTGTCTTACATAGGATGTTAGGAATGAACCTTCCAGACTTAGGGCGCGCGCACCCAAAATGACCACGTAGTCAGATAAGGCAAAGTATATGAGTATGGCCGAATGTAGTTTTCTTCACAATTCTGTCGCGACCTTCTTGGTTTAATAAACCGATTATATACTGATATATGTATGACACTATATATTAACCATACTACACGTAGTTTTGTGAGCCGTGCCGAAATGACTAATGACCAGAATAAACACAGTACTAATTTATAAACTAAACGTTATTTTCATACACGTAAATTATATAACTGCTCGTTTCGAAATTCATTGCTCCTTTATGAGGCCTTATCGCTCTCCAGAAATCTCTATCACGACTTTAATTGATGTTAAAAACGTGATATAATGTGCCCCGCAATCTCGATCTACATACGAAATATTTGCACAAAAAATATGTACAGGGATACTCAGTACCACAACCTTTATATTATTAAAAATAAGTCTTAAGCTTTTGCCTTCAATCCTCCTTTATAAAGCCTAGTGCTTGGCTTACATAACGACCTAGACTAATCGGTGCCGGTGTTACGACTCCTAGCTCCTGGGCTGGCCTTGGGGGCGTCACGCACATGGGGATCAACATGCTTAAAAAATTCGCTTCAAGAATTTTGAATTTTCCCCAATTTTGTTAATTTTATCCCACATATTTAGCCAATTTTTCTCAATTTTTTATTTATTTTCGTTTTCTCATAGCCATACATGCCGACGGTCGGTCATGCCAGGAGGGGTAGAGGCCCCCACGGGGGGGGGGTTGCGGCCATCCCAGAGAGGGGTAACCCCCCTAGCCGGCCAAATTTGTCTATGGGGGGTCGGTCTCGTGAGGACCTTTTTTTTTTGGTCCTCGCAGCCGTTCATACTATTATTAACCCTATATGAGATGGAAATGGAGGATATAAAAAAGTCTGTTTTCATCGTTACGTGGTTTACTAAAAAGGAAATTGGCCAGCAAATTTAAATATTAGAGTGCCGTTCACAACAGAAATACGGAACAGTTCCGGGGGGAAAAACGAACCCGCGAAGCAGAAACAAAGCTAAATTTTGTATTGTAATTGTAAATTATTTGAGCAATCACTGATCTCTCACCTAGGAAATCTCTCAAATTCAGAAACAAATGAAATGACAACTAAGTAAAAATTGAGCAATTTCATGTGGTATGGGTCTGTGGCATAAGAAAGCTCGCCCGTGGCTTTTGTCTGCTGAGCTATCGGGTGCGACTCCTACGGCGATGGAGTGTTCCAGTGCTATTTTAGTGCTGAGTTCGTGGTTCATCCACCGTGGACCATAGCAGACATTCAATGTCTAAATCTAGTTAGTATATAAATAAGTATTTCGGTTAACTTTTATTTCAGGGAATGACGTCGTCAACAAAAAGCTTTCCACAAATTTATGCTGCATATGCACCACTAGCAACAAGCAGGCACAATTTGCGCAAGTTTTTGCACTAAGGTCAAGCTTTAAAACTCGGACAGCGGTCAAGTCACCCTCAGGGGAGGGGGTGCTGCGCACCCCCAAGGGGGGTAAAACCAGCCGGGCCTTTCGGCCCGGGGGGGTCCGGACCTCAGGGGGGGGTAACCCCCCTACCCCCCCTGCCGGCATGTATGCTCATAGCTATCAAGGCGCGCGGGCGAATGTACCGTAAAATTAAAAATACGGGCCCCTATCACTGCCGTTTGAGGAGCAGAGCTGGGGCTTAAACTATAGTTTGGGAGAAATTCACATCGTGGTTTGACCGGCCTCACATCATGGTTTTTTAGGTCACCTACCATTCTGAACCCAAGGCTCGGGCCCAGGATTTGCATTGAGAGAACAGCTTAGTGCGCGCTTTATTTCCGACTCTAAAAATCACATTAAATAAAATTCCAACAAAGCAGTTTGTTGCTCGTAAGGTCGCAAACGCGGAAAGCGGGGGAGTTCGACCAAAAAATTCTGGAGGGGGCGAAGGGCTGAACACAGCACATCATGCACCCGTTGTACGGATATTATGTGCATGCTGGTTTGTAATAAGTTTATACCATAGGTGTCGATGGTGCACAGGCTTAGCGATGTCGTGCGCCGGTGTGCGGGATATGCCGTACGGATAGTCCTACAGGAGGTAGTGGTAGCGTAAACTCATTGAACGACATTTTTGCCAATTTTACACCACTGTTTGCGGGTAACGTGGCGAAGGCGGCTACAAAGCCTTCAGGGCTTAGGTGGCTCGACTCTTAGTTGGTAATCCTCCACCCCCTATTGACACTTATTGTTTATATATCCGTACATGCATAACCAAATTGCTTTAAACACTTTGGAAATCTCGAACGAGCTACCCGCTCGAACTCGCTCGCCCAAAAATGCCACAATCATTTCTGGCGCGTACTGTGCATGAAAACAGCAGTATCTCTCCAATGCTGAAGATATATGAACGTGTTTGGTTTCATTTTTCAGAGCAAATTCAGCCCGTATGTAGGAGCAAATGCTGTCTACTATTGCCATTATTTATATTGCCGGCTAAGGTGAAAACTGGTTTTTCAATAGGCCCATGGGACCTACAGTACCCGTCAAAAATTACTGTCACGTCGCTTGAAATAAATTTGTTATAGAATAGAATTTATAGTTAATTGAAATTGCTTTGAAATATCGAGCGAGTCACTCCCTCGCTCGAAATGCGTCAGTCATTCGTGACGGGTACTATAAAATACACGAAAATGGTAATATACGGTTTGCAACCACAAGAGCTATATAGGTGTCTTGGTGTCATTTTCCAAAGTGATTTATTCTCTATGTACTTGTGTACCAGCCCAATCTTTATAAAAATGGCAGAAACGCGAAAAGTACAACAAATTTATAAGGAAGATGGGAATGGACGACCGGACACCGGTGGAGTGTGGCCTCCGTATGAAATGCTAATTGTATAGTGTCATTACTGTTGTTATAAAAATAAACAATTGTACTTCAATTATACTGTATTTGTATGGTCACACTCCACCGCCCGAAGGTGCCCGGGGTGATTTTGGCACCAAACCTGAAAGAGAGGATCACTATGATGGGTGCCCGGTCGATCCTCGTGAACGAAAATGTTGGAACATTGTGTGCATAAAATGTTTTCTTATTATATTATACTTGTTGTGCGGTGTTTATGGAACTTATCATGTACGATATACATGTGGAAAGGGGCATAAATTTGTCAGGACGAGTTTAAATTACCGATACTCAGGCCGATCGTGTTGAAATAAATCCAATTTTCGGTCAAAGGCAACCAAAATTTTGATTACAAATTCTCTAAGACATTATTTTAGGGTGTGACACTAAAAGTTCCATTTTTAGTTTCTCATGAAATCTTAGGGAAACCAAGGTGACTAAACCCTCTTAAGGACTCTACTGGGGTGTCAAATCGTCTCGGCGGGTCTAAAAATTCGGATCCCCTAAATACTTACGGATTCCCAAACAGGCGCTTAAGCCTCCAATTTGCTAAGCCTAAAAGGGCACAAAAAATAATCAAAACTCCCCGATTTTTCAAGCCCGGAACACTTATCGGGTTCTACCCTAACTGTTTACCCGGAAAACCGGGGCTGCCCACCTCCTCGTGTGCTGCTCAGGGATCCCGTAAACTTAAAATGGGCTCTGAAAGTCTTTATTTTCTTGGCGTCTAAACTGGCCTCTAACGGGCCTCTCGCGGGAGATACATTAAATTTTAAATTTTTATCAGCAGCCGGTCCGCCAGGGCATGATTCTGGTCCTGCCCCCGACCGACTACTGTTTTTCGTTCTTGAGATATCGGCGAAAATGTGCCGATATTCCCATGAGAAAACAGCACTCCGAGCGCTGTTATATTTCTGCTCTTAATTTCTTCCCGTGCCGACCAGCGCGGGGTTCAGCGCTGCTGGCACGTCTCGGCCACACTTGGCAGTTGGCGTTGTTTTCCTGTACAATGGCTATCAGGCGGCGAAGGCGGCGACTGCTAGGGGGCCGATGTTTACTACGTTGTACGTTATTTGATCGCTGTGAGTCGTAAAATCATAGCCAGCTAACACTAGCCTAAGCGGTCAGAAACCATTCCAGAGTTTTGCAATTTTTCTTACCCGTTTCCTTCATTTTCTAAAACACGTTTCAGCTCGCGCGGTCCAGGTAGCACTACTCCCAATTAAATTCTAGTTTCTTGTTAAAACGGAACTCCTGCCACCAAAGGCAGATCGTTCTTTCACGTTATCCAGACACAGAGAGACTACGCCAAGCCATGGGACGCACGAGCTTACTCCTTCCATCTCTTACTATTGCACGAAAACACCCATATCAGAGCTACGACGCACACTGGGGCTAGTGACAATACTATATCTTAGAAGGACTATCCTAATTTATCCAACAATTTGCGATAATCCATCGTTTCAGCCTTAAATTTTGTCACGGGGACCACTGGGCATGAGTAAGACTGCGAGAGGTCCAACACTCTTAATGATTTTAAAATGGTTGTTTAATTTGCATTGACGCCTCACGGCGTGGCCCCCACTTATGTACTAGCTAGGACCAGTTCTGGTCCTAAGGGATCCCAGCTGCAACACTCAGTTTTCACTGTGGTGCCCGGACAACCTCGGCTTACACGATTCCCAGGTGGACCCCGGTCTGAACCTTGGGAACCGCTTAGCTTAGCTGGCTGCTCGGCGGATTTACCGAGGTGTTCGGCGTGGCCCCTATGGTGGCCCACGCGTCTAGAGGGTTTGGAGGTCCGCCTTAGGCAGGGTCATCTTCCTAGGCCTGATCACAGGTAATGAGGTTGACCCGTCTTTCCCTCACTCTCCGTTATGGGGTCCTACATCCTATCCCAAGGTCCGCTGACGCCCTTAGCCGTAGGACCCATTTTTTAAACTGCTTGGTGAACCCAACGGCACTATCCCGTAATCCCTGGACCTCTAAACGTCCGAAGCTGGAGCAACCTCTCGGTTGATGGGTATACCCTAGAGATTTGTGCTTTTCCTTACGATAGAATGTGCCTAATTCGTGCCAGTCTGATTCGGCCTACGAAATTATACACGACAAACGTTTACTTCCTGAACTTTCCCTTTTCTTGGACAAACGAAAAACACTAACATGAAACAGAAAGAACTACCCAATCGGGTGCACCATATAATAAAACCATTTACATCATGAATACGTCAGGACCCGAGGACCCTGACTCAACGAGTACAAGGATCGGAACCTTTTAAAATAACCAGCAATTTTACTTCCCCCGTTTGGCAGCTTTGGTTGTACAACGAAATGCGGTCTGGTGAGCTCCAGATGAGCTCTTTTGAAAGCGGAACCCTTGACCCGAAATTTGTATTTAAGCCTTAATTTTCAGTTGGCCTTTGCGTTAACCATGTAAACTTCCGTAGCGGCTATTAGCATAACCATAAAAATTCCTCTAATTTACTTTGCTCCGTCGCAGATGCGTGGGCTCAGCGCTTACGGGAGCGCGAGATATCCGTCGCACACCACAGCACCCGCAAAGGCTGACTTTGTTTTTCAGGCCTCACGAGAAAACTTGGAAAATCGGAGAAAACCTCGAGTGGACCTCTTCCACGCGTCCCCACTCGAAGAGTCCACCCGAGCTAACCATGATCCTAAAATTTTAATGTCTAAAATTTACTCTGAAACGCCGTGCGCATATCAACACTGGTAAAATTTACTGAACCGTTCCAGAATGCCAATTGGGTGCTGTACTACCAGCCAATTTTCTAGATTGAATCGCAAAACAAACTTGAGCACTGCCAGGTGATGCACCCACTGGACGCTCACGAGAACGATGTCCCAGTGGGTGGGGACCCCGTCGAGCATGGGACACCTTCTGATTTAAATTTATCCGACGTTTTGCAGCTTCGAATTTTTCGTGCGCAGGCGCGACACTTACGGGGGCCCGGGGCTTTTTTTTTTTTTTTTTTTTTTTTTTTTTTTTTTTTTTTTTTTTTTTTTTTTTTTTTCTTCCGCACGTCTGCATACCGAAAAGTCCAGCCGGGCAAGAGCGAAACGAAAAGCAAAGGAAAAATGGAGAAAGGGGAGAGCGACGACCGCCGTCAAAACACGTCAAATTTTGCGAGTAAACAGCTCGACTGGTCCCAACTATAAATCGGGTCTGTTGCTTTTATACCAGCACAGACCCCCTCTTTTCCTCTTGGTTCCCTTATACTCCAAATCGTCGCTTGCCAATTGTAAAACTTAAAATTTTGAAATAAGCTACACATCCATCGTCAATGTAAAATTTAAACTTTAGAACAAGCTATACATCCATATGTGTATATACGTATATTTAACAGTTTAGTACACAAAACTTTACAAGGCGCGTACACAGCGATCAAATAACGTACAACGTAGTAAACATCGGCCCCCTAGCAGTCGCCGCCTTCGCCGCCTGATAGCCATTGTACAGGAAAACAACGCCAACTGCCAAGTGTGGCCGAGACGTGCCAGCAGCGCTGAACCCCGCGCTGGTCGGCACGGGAAGAAATTAAGAGCAGAAATATAACAGCGCTCGGAGTGCTGTTTTCTCATGGGAATATCGGCACATTTTCGCCGATATCTCAAGAACGAAAAACAGTAGTCGGTCGGGGGCAGGACCAGAATCATGCCCTGGCGGACCGGCTGCTGATTAGAAATTAAATTTTCAGTGTATCTCCCGCGAGACTATGCTGGTAAAATTCAAATACATTAACTATAAACTTTTAAATACAGACTGTTAACCGGGTAAAATGTACGTTAACTTGTAAAATGTAACTGAATTTTGATAGCAATATCAATGTATGAATCATCAAACACGATCGAGAAAACTCCAAATATTCGTCTAAAAATAGCGCTCTTAAAATAATGTTTCCTCAAAAATTTCAGGCAATTTAATAAACGAAAGCCCAGATTTGGATGTGATTCATTATGATGACTCTAAATTTTTACGTATTAACCACATTGATCAAGTGACCGTTCCTTCACTCGCTCTAGCTACTAGCGGCAACACTAATTGCTGCAATATGACTGTATACACTGGAAGAAACTTGACAAACGCGTGTGCTATGTAATTCTTTTGCTTACGAAAATCCTCTACCTACTTTCTATATACTCCAAAAGTGTCGTCAACAATTGTTACCAGCTTTCCAGCAATATTTCATAAGATATAACTTTAATCTGTGTCCTTTTGACTTGTTCATGAAGTTGCTTATCATTGTAAACTACAGGATGTAAACGGAATTGAAGTTGTTAAATGTGGCTGCCGTAACATATATATACATATATATATATACTCCAACATATATATGTTAGAACCAGATTGTACGATAAGAGAGCTTTATGCGATGAATTAAACAAAATTCCATTATTACGCTGCAAATTGCTACTGTTACAATGTATGATTGTAAAAATTTGGAACTTTTTCTGCCCAAGTTCGGCATCCTGAACGTAAAACGTATTGCTACGCTACAATAATATGATACAAATAAACGCAATAAATTCCAGACGCCTGAACCATGATACGGAATGAAATAACAGTCGACAAGCGAATAACCATCCACCGTGTACGGTACAAATGTCAATGTACCTTATTGCCAGATTGCCGTTGGTCCTATAATCATGCACGAAACTAAAAAAATACCCAATTTTTGTATTAAATCCACAGGTTTATAGAAAATATGCATAATCAATAATCCCAAATCTTTTTCTGCCCACGTTTTCGGCATCCTGACCGTAAAACGTATTGCTATGCTACAGAATATGGTACAAATAAACGCAATAAATTCCGACGCCTGAACCATGATACGGAATGAAATGACCATAGAGCAAGCGAATAACCACCACCGTGTACATTACAGAATGTAAATGTACCTTGCTGACAATTACCGTTGGTCCTATAATAGTGCACGAAACTTCCGAAAAAAATATCCAATTTTCATATCTAAATCCACAGGTTTATAGAAAATATGCATAATCCGTAATTCAATTTATTTTTCTGCCCACTTTTTCGGCATCCTGAACGTAAAACGTATTGCTATGCTACCAATATGGTACAAATAAACGCAATAAATTCCGACGCCTGAACCATGATACAGAATGAAATAACCATGACGACGAGCAGAAATAACCAGCCACCGTGTGCATACCAAATGTAAATGTACCCTGCTGGCGATACCAGTTGGTCCTATAATCATGCACGAAACTTAAAAAAATACCCAATTTTTGTATTAAATCCCAAGGTTTATAGAAAATATGCATAAATCCATGGATTGCATTTCTTTTTCTGCCCACGTTTTGACCATCTGAACGTAAAACATCTTGCTACGCTCCAATAATATGATACAAATAAACGCAATAAATTCCGACGCCTGAACCATGATACGGAATGAAATGACCGTCGACAAGCGAATAACCACCCACCGTGTACATTACAAATGTCAATGTACCTTACTACCAACTGCCGTAACGTATGATGATAGCAA
>JASANE010017737.1:0-42894 GCA_030248225.1 Trileptium ribeirensis
AGAATACACTATGCCGAGTTGTGTAAAGCACGAATGAACGTTGTTTTTAGTGCTTTTTGGCAGTTAAAATATTATAATGTCAGAGCCGGGCGATCAGTTATTTGGGTTTCAATGTATTAAGATTTTTGCGGAGATGTGTTGGAATCTCTTGATTTGTTCAAAAATGTTTATTAATCACGAAATTCTATTCTTTTTTAACCCTGTCTTGTAATCTTTTATGACCCAGTAAATTTATGTAGCAGGTCAATACAAATCGTGTAAGCTTTCAAATGAATTTTTTGGACCTTTGGGCAAATGCATTCCCTTTTTTGTGATAATCGTAACATTTCTCAAAAAAACCAGTTGCTGACATAGCTTGTTGATTATATATAATCCATTTTTCAAGACCGAAGCGAAGTGCAAATAAATCCTTAAAACATCTAGTACGTTTTGTGATCTAATTTCGGTCTGACTAAATCGATTGATTGTTTTCGGTATTTGATCACCGTATTAAAACAGTTTCGTCCGTGCGTTATAATTATTTTCTATTCTCTGAATAGCGTAGGTAAAATGTATTTTTGCTATTTTATATGAATGGCGACGGCTTTGCGTATTTTACAGCAGCAGAATTTCGAATCGTGAAGTGTTGTTTTTGAAATTAACTATTTCGATTTAAATGCATGAATTCACATGGTCTTTTTCTTTATGCTTTATGATCCACAAGCATTTGCAACTAAAGCGCGTTACAACGATATTTTAAATTCTCTGCTTTCATACCTCGTTTTCATTAGCGCGTTATGTGTATTTTTTATTTTCTATGAGCATTTGAAATTCAATTATACTGCTCGCATATTTCCAAATTTGTAGCCATGCGAAACCGTTCTTATGAACGAACAATTATATGGCGGACTCGAGAATAACCCTCATTAAGTCGGTTTATTTTGTTCAGAGAAAATTTTTGTTGCATTACGTGTAGTATATCTCTTAATTCACTTAATCTACCACGAAGCAGAACAAGATATAAAGTATATCGACAGCATAAAGGGTCGTCATAGAATTGGCGTTCAAATATTTTTACTCCTGTGTGTTTTGAGCATTTCCCAATTTACCACATGTTTTTGGCCGATATCAGACTTCGATTGCCGCTCAGATGCTTTGTTTTATTGAAAGGCATTGTAGATAATGCATTACGGTGTGCTTTAATAAACGTACGATGTTTCAACATTTTGTTTTTTAATTCATCTTAATAAAGTATCAATTGTACGTCGAGTTGAAAAAAAAACAAAAAATGCAACCAGTGTCGATTCCATGACAGGGTGCATAATCAAAGTTTATCACATCGACCTAGAAATTTTCTGTGTTGATGCACCGTGTTCTGCTAACGGCTGCAAACATGAATACAATCGACTAGTAACCTATTAATTGGGCTACGCAACATATAATTAGGATGGAACTCCGCGGGGTTTCTGACGTAACCGGCACCAGATCGAAATGATAGGAGTGGTTTCAAAGAGGAATGCTTTTGAGACCTGTACTGTCTTGCGCTTTGACCCACTTTTGTTTGAAGCCAATACATTTAGCCCTTTCCCCTATACTGTCACACTTGTGCGACGCTGCCCGCTTGCTACGCGATGCGCATGCTGACTTTTGTCGTGTCGTGCGGTGTGTTTGCATGCTTGTAGGCGCTCTTTTAACTTGTGAGGTGAATTAAGGCGAGAAACAGCGCGCAGGTAGCGTAGCGACTTAGGGAAAGGCTCTTACTAAAACGATCTAGGTTAATTCCACTCTCGCGGCAAATTTGGCTCAACGTTGTACAGAATAGTTCATGCGCTAAAGGGTGAATCTTTTTACGTTTTAACACTCATAAATTAGCAAAAAATTTTAATGATATGTTGGTAACTCTGGGTGGGATTCATGGACGTTGTAGGTTTTTCGCAAGCAGGGAAAAATCCTTAGCGCACATATTATTGCCTAGGCGGGATTGAAAGTTTCTATTTGAGTTCCAGTCTTTTTGATCTAGGCTTAATATTTCACATTGGGCCCAATGGTCTGTTTTTTAATCTTTTGGGAAAAACGACCTTTTAGTCAATTTACGTAAACCAAATTTTTTCAGCTATTTATACCTTAGTTAAGATATTCACACCAAAGAATTGTTACAAGCAACAAATATTAGAACCAAAAAGGAAAAGCAATCTCGATTATGTCCTGGTAATCTCGATTATGTTGGTAACTCTGGGTGGGATTCATGGACGTTGTAGGTTTTTCGCACGCAGGGAAAAATCCTTAGCGCACATATTATTGCCTAGGCGGGATTGAATCTTTCTATTTGAGTTCCAGTCTTTTTGATCTAGGCTTAATATTTCACATTGGGCCCAATGGTCTGTTTTTTAATCTTTTGGGAAAAACGACCTTTTAGTCAATTTACGTAAACCAAATTTTTTCAGCTATTTATACCTTGGTTAAGATATTCACACCAAAGAATTGTTACAAGCAACAAATATTAGAACCAAAAAGGAAAAGCAATCTCGATTATGTCCTGGTACCTGTAGTATACTGGGACACGTTATTGGAGATAATTTTATATTATCCAGTTCTACACTGTTTGCCATATTGCTGCAATGATTAGCTTAAGGCGTAACGGTTTAGATGCAAAAGCGCTGGTATTAATTATTCAATTTCTGAAACACGAGACATTGATTATAAACGCCGAGTCGTTTTTGAATCTTATAATCGGTATTTCTGGCATCGGTGTCGCTGGATTAAATACTGGTGAGTAATTATATCGCGCTTTTACACCAAAAAGAAGACTATATTGAGAGGAACCCCAGGTGGAAATATTGCCTTGCTAGGCGTGCGGTCGCATTAAAGGTACTTTATCCACTATTTTAGTTAATTTTTTTAAAAAAACAAAGAATCACAAAAAATAGTAATAATTTCCGTTTTTTTTATAACCATATCCATCATATAAACTGGAAGTTTCGGAACTTATCGATTATCATATTCAATTTTCACGTTAGAATTTTCCCACATTTTTACAAATATTATTCTAATTTCTAAAAAAACAAGTTCGCAAATTACGCGAAGTAGTTTTATCCAAGACTATTTCAAAAACTTCTTATTTCACTTAATGAAAAAAGCGACGGCTAACGCTCTGTATAAAATTAGCTCGTTATCTTTTCCACAGCTTATTTTTGCGATCTGGACAGTCATCCGGGGCGTGAAAACACGGACTTTCACTCAAACACTTTTTCTTAAGTTGCTACAAAATTATGAGTATATGTTATAGTTGAGCTGCCGGAATTTGGTTTGTAGTCGTCTTCTAAAGAATTTGGTCCGTGAAATAGTCATCTGGCGGCTAGAAGGGTTATAACATATCAAAATGGGCATAGATTTGGTTTTGTGTCATAGCGGATTTAGAGAACAAAATGTTTTGGGGATAACGGTGCAAACCTATGGATAAAGTATCCTTAGTGCGACCGCCGCACACCTAGCGAGGCAATATTTCCACCTGGGTTCCTATTCAGATATAGTCTTCTTTTGGTGTAAAAGCACAATATAATTTCTCACCAGTATTTAGTTTGGGCGACACCGATGCCAGAAAACTACAATTCAAAAATTAGAAACGACTCGGGCTTTATAATACGAAATGTCTCGTGTCAGAAATTGAATAATCCAGCGCTTTTGCATATTAAACCGTTACGCCTTACTAATACATTTGCAGCAATATGGCAAAAACATGTAGAACTGGATAATATAAAATTATTTATTAGTTTAATCTACGTATATACTAGGTACCAAGAAACATAATCGAGATTGCTTTTCCTTTTTTTTTGGTTCTAATATTTGTTATTTGTAAGCCGTTTAATATAAAACCAAGAGGTATAATAAGCTGAAAAAAAAATTCGTATTAAATTGGTAAAAGGTCGTTTTCCCCAAAAGTTAAAAAAACAGACCATTGAGCCAGATGTGAAATCTAAGCCTAAAATAAAAAACTAAAACAAATGCAAAAAATTCGAATCCGCCTGGCAGTGTGTGCGCTGAGGTTTTCCTGCGTGCGAAAACACGAGCATTCCCGTGAATCCCACCCCAGGAGTTACCGACATAATCGAGATTACCCAGATGGGATTGTTCCTTTTTTGGTTCTAATATTTGTTGCTTGTAACAATTCTTTCGTGTGAAACATCTAACTAAGGTATAAATAGCTGAAAAAATTTGGTTTACGTAAATTGACTAAAAGGTCGTTTTTGCCAAAAGATTAAAAAACGGACCCAATGTGAAGTATTAAGCCTAGATCAAAAACTGGAACTCAAATAGAAACTTTCAATCCCGCCTAGCAATAATATGTGTGCGCTAAGTTTTTCCCTCTTGCGAAAAACTTACAACGTCCATGAATCCGGCCCAGAGTTACCAACATATCATTAAAATTTTTTGCTAATTTATAGATCTAAAAAATTCTCACCCTTCAGGCGCATAGAACTATTATATTACAATTAAGTTTGAGCCAAATTTGCACAAAGTGAATAAGCCTAATCGTTAGTAAGAGCCTTAGCAATACGTTTGTTGTGGTACTCGTTAGGTTACGGTGTTATGATGGAAGTGGGAGGAGGTGAAAAGTTGAAGTGAGGCGGGAGTGGACCGGAAGTGGAGCGGAAGTGAGCCGGAAGTGAGCGGAAGTGGACGGGGATAATGTGTATGTATTACGTATACATGTATATGTATATATTATTTATTGCGTGAGCGGAGGGGGACTATTATTATATGTATTACGTATATATGTGTATGTATATATTATATAATGCGTGAGCGGAGGGGAGCATGTATTACGTATATATGTATATATTATAATGCGGGCGGATGGGGGGCACCATTATATGTATGTATATATGTATTTAAGGTAATTAATCATTTTTTACAGGTAATTAATCATTTTTGACAGGTAATTAATCATTTTTGACAGGTCACGTGACCCGGGGTCAATATTTCCCGTGACAGGTCATTAATCATCTGCGCCAGAACGCCCATTTTTCCTACTACTATTCATGTTCACGAACAGGCCGGTTTAATTCAAATTCGACAAATTTCCAAATTGGATAATTTTACATTAATTTTCGCGAACAAAAAATGGCTAGATTTCAATTGCGAGCAATGTGTTAGTTTTACGCTGAATTTCAATTGACCAAGGATCTTTCCGTAACAGTTTTTATGCAAAATTAAAAAATAGGATGGTTGGCGGTCTCACATTAAGCTTACGCATAAAGGAAGCGTAAAAACTTGAGAAACGGAAAATTTCGGAAAGTAGGAAACAACTGCTGGGAGATAAGAAACTTGGGAATGTGGAAAATGCTCGGAAAGGGAAACATTTTTGGAAACCAAATTTGGCAAACGTGAGTAGTATAAATCGACAGTTTAGAAGCTCAAAAGTGATAGAAATCGGAAAACCCTTCAAGCGGGAATACTGGAAAACAGAAAACAGGATTCATTTTTGAAATGAAAAACTAGTTAAATGTGGTAAACAGAAACTCGAAGAAGGAAAAACTTGAGAAAGAAAATGCTGAGAATTAATATACTGGAAAATGTTTGAAAAAATGTAGCAAACGTAGAAATGTTGGGAGACGGAGGAGTTTTCAGAATCGGGCAACATGGAACTAGAAAATGTTGTGAAGCGAAATAATTCGTAATCTGAAAGTGTTAGGAGCCACACGCGTTGGGTACCGAGATAGCAAAAATTTGAAAAAAGGAAAAATGTTAATCGAACAACTGACAAAAACAAGAAACGGAGAAATGCAACAAATGTAAAAATGTCGGAAACGGAAAAAATTAAACAGGATCTAGGAATGGAAAATCTTGGGAAACACTAAAGTAGGAAGACGGGAAGATGTGTGGAAGAGGGGACATGTGTGGAAGAGAAGAGGAAACCGTCGAGAAATGAGAGATATGAGCAATAAAAAATGTTGGAAAACTGAAACCTCTTAAAATGTGAAATGTTGGAAACGTGAACATTGGAAAGCGAGAACCTTGGGTATAGGGAAACTTAGAATATGTTAGAAAACTGTAACTTGTTATTTAGAAAACTGATAAATGTTAAAACTGAAAACTCAAAACTGGGAGAATGTTGTGAAATCGAAAACCGCATAATTTTGGAAACGGACACTACGTAGGGAAACGAGAGAATTTGGGAATTAGAAAACATGAATCTGTTGGGAAACGCTAGATAACGAAACGTAAAAAAGTGACGAAATAGAAAAATGTTAAACCGCAGGAAACTAGAAACTGCTTGGAAAAGGCAAACTTAGGAAGTGGGAAAGAGATCGGGTATTGCACACATGAAACTGGCAAATGCTATGAAGTCCAGCATCTGAGACACGCAAAACTTTTACAACTCGTGAACTCTTGAACGTTGAAAAACAGAAAGAGGAAAAAGAAAAATTTTGGGTCACAGGAAAGCTAGTTAAATGGTGAATACGGAAATGAAAAATGCTGGGAATTAGGAAAGTTGGCAAACTGAAAATGTTGGAAAACATGAAAATTTTGGAAAGGGGGAGCTGGAAAATACCGAGGAACCGTAGAGTATAGAAAAGTAAAAATCTGGGGAAATGGACGACTAGGGAAACGGGAAAATTTTGGAAACTGAAACTACAAAGCGCAGGAAATCGGAAAAATATTGAGTTGTCGACATATGGGCAACGTTAGCATGTGGATAAATTAAAACAAGGAAACGGCAAATATTGTTAAACGGGAAAGTGCCTAGAAGCAAAAACATGAAACTGGAAAATTATGGCGATAGGCACTTTGAAACTGGAAAGGTGTTAAAAGCGGGAAACTCTGGAAATAGCAAAGACATACCAAATAAAACAGGAAAACTTTTGGAAACGAAAAACTATTTAGAAGGAAAACATGGAAAATGAAACATGTTGGAAGACTGTAAAATATAGAAAACGCGAAATGGTGGGAAACGGGGAAGCATTCGGAAACGGGAATACGAAACTAGAGTATGTCGTGATGCCAAGCGCTTGAGAATCTGAAAGTGCTGGAAAACGGAAAGGTTGGGTACCGAGAAACTTGAGAAATATTAGAAAATGGAAAAATTGTTAATCGAAAAACTGATAAATGGAAGAAAACAGGAAACTAGGAAATGGAAAATGCTGAGAACATAAATATAGGCAAACGAGAATCTTGGGAAACAAGGAATGGTAGGAAACGGGTAAACGTTGGAAAACGGTAAACTTGGGTAGCAAAATGCCAGAAAACTAAAGCTTTAGGGAGATAGGTAAATGTTGAGAAATGGAAAATAGTAGACAAAAAGGCTGGTTTTGCCCTCCCCACATATGTGGTGGTGAGTGGGGTTGATATATGCGCCCCCCACATATCCATGTGGTGGCGAGGTATACATCCATATGTTTGTTTAGTTATTATTATATTTGAAACAATTTGGAACTAACAATTTAATTATTTATCCGGTTTTACATGCATCAAAAGAGACGCCGATTAAATAACAATGTGTAACTAATTTCATCATTGATATATTAATTGTCACCATCATAGCAACAACCAAAACAAAATAATCTGAGTCAAAGCATTAATTTTTAACTACATGTGTAGATAAATGTGAAAATGGTGGTCACAACAAGCTGGTAAATAAAATGATCTTTACATCTGCGTTATTATGATATCACTATGACATCATATCACTAAACCTGAACACTTCAAATATTCTTTTAACCTAATAGTAATAATTAAAAAAGAAGCGTGTAATTATAAACAAACATAGATATAAATTAAGTAGTAACTACATTTGTTAGGAAACTCATATGACATCAAACTATCATGAGTCAGTACTCGAGCACTGGTATAATTCGATATAAAACAGTTTTCACGGGATTGTTATTGCGTGAGCTAGTTACTTAAAATTTTAACTAATTGCAGATGTTACAACTATTTCGGGTTACGGCAACGATTTAGAGGTTTTATTAATGCTGCTTGGTTTGATTCAAATAAATATATTTTGATAATCAATTCTTTACCGGTTTAGAATTTCCATTTCGGGTTTTATTTTTGGTTTCATTACATATATGTCAAAATTCAAAATAGCGTACAAGACATACATATACACTTACATTTAAGTCTCGGCACTCTTTGAATCTCTTGATATATTATATATTATTACAATATAATATTTACAGTTATTATATAATTATGTACATGTTCAATTATGTACAGTATATTACAGTTTCAAGTTATTATAGTTAATAATTGTTTATAAGCTCAATCGTCTTGGTTCCATCACCATTGATGCGCTCCACCTTGCAGTATCGATGCTAAAAATAATATATATAATTACTAAGTACTAACTGACTTTTTAAAGTTAAGATTAACAAATACAATTATGAGTCGATGTCATAATATACAGTAACAAATAATGTAACAATTTAACAATTATTCAATAATACCTACCCTTCGAATCTTCTTGTTGAACTCGTGATTGAGTTCTGCTTGAGAGGAGAGAACGAATCCTGTCTCCACCAGATTCCCCTTAACGATCACAACGACGCGTTGTTCGAGGGTGTTGTAATAACCACGAATACCCACAGGAACGTGGAAAGTCGCAAAGAAGACTCTTCGTGTATAACTTCCAACACGACTGGTTATTGTTATAGCATTTTCCATAACAGCTATAACAGTGAACAATGGGTTTAAAAACCAGCTCCGGTTTCCTTCAGAAGGCTGACTATAACCCTCCACAAAATGGTTGGACCCAATCATTTCGGCAAAGCGAGTGCAGAAAAACAAAAAAATTGCAAATCGATCCATAACGATATCAAAGCAGCAAAAATGTAAACTCAGCGTTGAATACTGTTTAATGATAATGAAACCCCACCGTTATGCTAATATTAGTTACCCCATCTGACTATTTTTATACATATAATTCGTGGTTAACTGGGATTTTCACCTTATTTTTATTTGCAAAAAACGGTAATGTCCTCCCTATACGATACACTATTATAAGATTTACCTTAACATTATCTTGTGTATTTAAGTTAACTACACTTTAGATTTTCATCAAGTGTAACTTTTTTAATCCCTATTTTTTAATCTAGAACATTTAATTTGGTATATAAGCTGATAAACTTCGGGCTATTCATTAATAACATTTTACTAACAGTTCAAGTTACCACTATTATAAATATATGTATTGATCCATAGCTAATCTATTTTGTTAAAATTTGTATAGGTTATATAGCTAATAGTTTATAATTTAATCGTTAATAACTTTTTAACAAGTAGTGCAAATGTTAGCAAAATTGGTAACTATACGTTTTCTTTTATACTGTATTCATTATTGAAATCTAAACAAAGCAAAGTTACATAGTTAATAAGTTATGGTTACATAGCTAATAATTTTTCAGTTTTACATTAATAACTTTTAAACCAATAGTCATAAAGTAATAAAAATTCATACCTATTGGTTTTCTGCTACGCTGGTTTCATTTCTTTTGTTTTCAATAAGACAGATGACATAGCTAATGAGTTATTGTTACAAAGCTAATAATTTTTCAGTTTTACATTAATAACTTTTAAAATAATAGTCATAAAGTAATAAAAATTCATACCTATAGGTTTTCTGCTACGCTGGTTTCATTTCTTTTGTTTTCAATAAGATAGGTGCCATAGCTAATAAGTTATAATTACATAGCTAATAATTTATAAATTATACTTTAATAACTTTTCAACTAACGGTCATAAAGTATTAAAAATTTATAATTATGTGTTTGTGGCTACGCTGATATTTCATTTCTTTTGCTTAAATTAAGCTAACTTACATAGTTAATAAGTTATAATTACATAGCTAATAATTTTTCAACTAATGGTCATAAAGTAATAATAATTCATAGTTATGGGGTTTCTGATACACTGATTTCATTTTTGCTATTTAAATATTATAGTTAAGTTATATAGCTAATAAGTTATGATTACATAGCTAATAATTTATACATTAATAACTTTTAAACTAATCTTTGAAAGGTTGCAAAAATTCGCACCGCTGGGTTTTATACTGTGATGCTTCCATTTCAATGAGTTTTGAACCATCTGCTGTATTTTAACCAAACATAATGTTTGATCATAACCCTTTTTAAGAACTATTTAAGAACTTCTTAAAAAGAATGGCACTTCAATGTAATAAATGTAGCAAGAGTTTTACTAGACATGATCATCTTATACGTCATATTCACACAATTCACACTATGCAACTAAATTGGTGTGAGCAGTGTGGTAAAGTGTTTTCACGACGTGACGCACTTATCAGACATCAAAAGAAACATTGTAAAGTGCGTCAACATAATACCACCGCAAGTATTGTGGAAGCTCGAGCCTCCACCTCAACGAATATTGAATCCCAACAATCAACAACAACTGATGCTGATCATCTTGACCGGTTGCAACAGATGGCGCAAGAGATCGTTGATGATCAACACCAACGATCGTCCGTTGTCGAGCAATCCGACTCGATTGGGCTACGACAATGGATCAAGGCGTTGAAAGGGTATCTCCTCAGTTACTATCTGCTACCCAAACAGCACATCAGCGATTTATCCGTTTTCCTGACGCAATGGCGCCAGATATTGGTGCGATTGATGGACACCCATCTCAGACTGTGGATATCCGTCAAGTGTGTGCTGCATAAATTGGATGGCACACAAATATCAGTCATTTCAACACCAAATCCCACTCAAACCTGCGCGGTAACAACATCGATATCGAGCTGACCGAATTTTTCAACGAGATGGTGAAGAAACTAGACGATTTTCAACGACTAGAATCCGGATGGATCCTACAAGACGTCCAACATGCTGATGTGCACATCAGCAAGTATCGTCCGCCCTATGCGTCGGCCTATGTTGAGCTAGCAACATCAATCCGGAATAAACATGCGGTCCTAAACATTCAAAACAGTGACACTAAATGCTTTATATGGTCGGTATGGGCGGCACTCCACCCATCTGATCGCAAGCAACATGCTGAACGCATCAGTAACTATAAACAGTATGAAAATGACCTTAATATGAACGCTATTGAATATCCCGTCAAACTTAAAGATGTACCCCGATTCGAACGGCAAAACAATATTGCTATTAATGTGTATGGACTGGAAGATGGCGTTATTTATCCGTTATATATAACTAAATCCCTACATCAACGATACATACATCTTCTGCTGTACAAAGAACATTACTGCTTGATTCGCAGTTTGGATTCGCTTCTCAATCGTCAACGGCGAAAAACTAACAAACTTTTCTTTTGTAATAAATGTCTCGTACCGTGCTACACTAAAGCTAGACGGGATGAACATTTGCAGCGCTGTCGACACGACCACCCGTCCCGAATTCAAAGGTCTTCTCCAAATTCAACGCTCCAGTTCGCAAATATTCAGCGAATGCAACGATCCCCTTTGTCATTTATGCTGATTTCGAGTGTTTACTCGAAAACGTGAACCTTCAACGTCGACTTCATTTACGTACCCCTATCAACGTCATACTCCATGCGGCTATGGACTCGTAGACTGTTTTGGATGTTGTAATGATAAAGTGGAAATTGGTGAACCTCATATATATCGAGGTGACAATACTGTTAAACATTTTCTTAATAATGCAATAGAGCTTTCCGAACAATATCAAAAGGTACCTCATAAACCCTTAAACTTAACTGATGAGGAACAACAAAATTTTAATAATTCAACAGAATGTTATTTGTGTAATAAAACTATGAATTCTGACATAAAGCTCGTGATCATTGTCACCTCTGTGGTCGCTTCAGAGGTGCGGCTCATCTACAATGTAACATTGGGTATAGACTCAATGGTGATGTAACTGTATTATTTCTTAATTTACGTAGATACGATGGACACCTTATAATGCAAGAACTTGGTGCTATATGTAAAAATAAGGGGTTGGAGATCGAATGCATTGCGAAAGGGATGGAAGACTATATGACGTTTTCCATCAAACGTAAATCCAAGAAAGCTAGTAATCCGTTCATAATGGAAGAAGTAGACGTTGACGATGACAACGACGACGAATGCTGGGACGAAGATGTAGATGGGGTCGACTTCATGTTGGGCAACGACGATACCGACGACAATGAGGATATTGGATGGAAAATCCGCTTTAGCGATACCATCCAGTTTCTTCCATCATCTCTCCAAACGTTAGTCGACAATTTGACAAAAAACGGGTGTCGATCGGTTCCAAGCGATGCAGCATGTATTTGGAGATAACCTCAATTTAATGCTGCGTAATGGTATATACCCTTACGAATATATGGATTCAGTCGATCGATTTGCAGAAACATCGCTACCTCCTCAACGAGACTTTTATTCAAGTCTCATTGAAAGTGGTATTGGCGACGAAGATTATCAACAAGCGCAAGCCGTTTGGCGGAAGATGAACGTTCACAACCTAGGTCAATACCACGACCTATACCTGAAAACCGACGTTCTACTTTTTCGCGACGTCTTTGAAAACTTTCGATTGTTTTGTCTAGACAAATTCCGTCTAGACCCCGTTCACTACATCACACTTCCCAGCTTCGCGTGGGACGCTTGTCTTATGAAGACAGGCGTCACGGTGGATCTCATCTTCGACCCCGACATGTACGCGTTCTTCGAAGATGGAATTCGAGGTGGCGTCTCCGTAATATCCCACCGATATGCGAAAGCAAACAACCCATGCGTTGATGGTTACAACGCTGCAGAACTCATCAACTATATAATGTACCTAGACGCAAACAATTTATACGGTTGGTCAATGGTACAGAAACTCCCCTGCAACAATTTCAGATGGCTTTCTCAAACTCAAATCAATTCAATTGACTGGTCTTTTATCAACCCAAATGGTGACGTTGGATATATCCTGGAAGTGGACTTAAATTATCCATATCATCTCCACGAACTTCATAATGATTACCCATTGGCTTTAGAACGTTTAAAGATTACCGATGCAATGTTATCCCTTATTGTAGTGCGATTAAACAAGATCGTTCTGCACCAGCTGAGAAATTAGCTCCCAATTTAAACGATAAACAGCGATATATAGTTCACATTCGCAACCTTCAGCAGTACCTTTCCCTCGGTTTAGAACTTAAAAAAGTCCACAGAGTCATCTCTTTCCATCAGTCTGAATGGATGGAACCTGGTATAATGTTTAATACCGAAATGCGAAAAAAGGCAAGTAGTGACATTGATAAAGACTTGTATAAGCTTCTCAACAATGCTGTATTTGGAAAAGCCATGGAGAATGTGCGAGCTTATGTAGATATTAAACTTATAACCAACGAACGGAAATTTGAAAAGATGGTGGCGAACCCCCGATACTCCATGTCATCAATATTCAACGAGAACCTGGTTGCGGTTAAAATGCACCGCAAAACTGTTAAACTGTGTAAACCCATTTATGTTGGGTTTACGGTTTTGGAACTATCAAAGTCGCTAATGTACAATTTCCATTACAATTATATGAAAGCAATGTATGATGATAAATGTAAACTGTTATTTACGGATACCTACTCATTGTGTTATTCTGTGGAAACCAAAGAAATTTATGAGGATGTGCGTGAAAACATTACCTTCTTCGATACCACCGATTACTCCGCTGATCACCCCCTATTTTCAACAATAAATAAGAAAGTCCTTGGTAAAATGAAAGATTCGACTGCTGGTAAACCCATCGAGGAATTTGTTGGACTGCGATCGAAGATGTACAGTATAAAGTGTGGTGGAGTTGAAAAGAAACGGGCAAAGGGTATAAAGAATGGTGTCGTGAAGAAAGACATTCGTCACCGAGATTATTACAACATTTTGTTCAGTGGTAGTAACATGAAACATAAAATGAATATGATTCGCAGTGATAAACACGTGTTGAATACAGTGACACGTAATAAGACGAGCTTATCTGCATATGATGATAAGAGATATATATTGGACGATGGAATCAGTTCTTATGCTTACGGACATTATAAAGTGTATGGTGTTAGCGATGAAGATTTTACTGAATTGTTGAGTGATATTTCTGATGATGATCTTATGCATATTGATATTGATGTTTAATATAGTCTTAAAAACAAATGTGTTTATTGATAGGGTTTAAGAATGGATCCTAAGCTTTAAGATATATGCTACAACCCTACAAGTATTGCAGGTTTTTCAACTGCTCCTAAACTTATAGAGAAGCTAAACAACGAGGTTATAAAGTAAAACTCAGGGAAGTACAAGATTGGTTACGTGGTCAGGAAACATATACTTTACATAAACCTAGAAGATTAAGATTTAAGCGTAGAGGTACTGTTGTTAAAGGTTTAAATGATATATTTCAGGCCGATTTAGCTGATATGAGTAACTTGTCATCTTATAATGATGGTATAAAATATTTACTTGTTGTTATTGACTGCTTTTCCAAATATGCTTGAGTTATACCTGTTAAGAACAAGGCAGCTTATACTACTCTAAATGTATTAGAATCTGTCTTTGAGCAAGTTAAACCTCAAAATTTGCAAACAGATAATGGTAAAGAGTTTGTAAACAATCTGTTATATGCTTATTGCAAGGAAAATGGTATAAACGTTTATACTGGTAAGAATAAGGAAACAAAAGGAAGTATTGCCGAACGTTTTATACGTACTTTGAAATCAAAAATTTATAAATATTTAACAGCAAACAATTCCTGTAGATATATTGATAATCTTCAATCATTTGTACAAAATTATAACAATACAGAAAACAGTTATGGTTTTACACATTCAAAGGTTGATAATGAGGATGAAATTCGGGAAAAGTTATTTCCAGCGCAAGATGTAGATGTTCGATATAAATTTCAACTAGGCGATATTGTGCGTGTTTCCATTGAACGGCTTCCTTTTGAACGTGAATTTAACCAGTTGTCGTCACGTCAAGTGTTTACAATAAGTAAACAACTACCATTCAATCCTCCAGTTTACGAACTTGAAGATGCAAATAAGGAAACTATATTAGGAAGATATTATAATCAAGAGCTGCAAAATGTTAAAGTAGTCGGTGATTTATATAAAATTGAGAAAATTATACGCGAACGCAAGACCAAAAGGGGTATAGAGTACCTTGTAAAGTGGTTTGAATACCCTAAATCAATGAATTCATGGGTACATGACAAGTATTTACAACCGCTGTAAGGGTACAACATACGGCTACATAGTGGTAAATGTAAGGGATATACGGGTACAATACGTACCCGTACGGTACAGAATATAGGTACACAGTGGTAAATGTAGGGGATATATGGGTACAATAGGTAGCCGTAGGGGTACAACAAGGGTATACAGTGGTAAATGTAGGGGATATATGGGTACAATACGTACCCATAGGGGTACAGAATACGGGTGCACAGGGTACAACATAGGGGTACACATTGATAAATGTAGGGGATATAAGGGTATAATACGTACCCGTAGGGGTACAGAATAGGGATACACAGGGTTACAAAATAGGGGAACACAGGGGTACAATATGGTGGTGTCAAAGTTCTTAAAAAGGTTTAATCATGTAATCCATGATAATTATGGATCATGTATGTAACAAGTGTGAACGATCTTATACTTCTCGTCAACATTTACATAGACATAAGAAAACTTGTAGAGCTATGTCATCATTTGAAAGCTGTGATAATATACTTTTACCTTTGGAATTACCGTTCACATGTGTTGTAAGTGGTCAAACAGGTAGTGGAAAAACGCAATGGATTTATAGATTACTTAAGCACATGTACTTTGATGAAAAGGTGGAGAAAATTTTATACTGTTACAGTATTTTTGAAGATATCTACGGTACAATGTTGAGAGAAATACCCAACTTTGAACTACATGAAGGTATACCCTCTGAATTTCCCACAGACACAGGACACGTTTTATGTGCATTGGACGATTTAATGATTGAGGCCTCAAATGATAAAAAGCTTGCAGCAGCATTTTCCTGTATGCGTCATAATAAATTTTTGTTACACAGAATTTATATCATGCAGGTAAATACATGCGAACAATAACTCCGAACGCACAGTATATGGTTCTATTTCCCAATTTCCGTGGTCAGTCAATGATACATACCCTGGGAAGGCAAATGCGCCTTCAAAACCCAATTTTCTTTCAAGCGCATTTGAGCAAGCAACAAACGAACCATATGGTTATTTATTTCTTGATCTGAAACTAGCTACAGAGAGTGTGCTCAGGGTGAGACAATGTATTTTTCCTGATGACAGTCAGATGTTTGTTTATTCTTAAAAAGGTTTAATTTTAGATTTACTAAATATGTCTCGAACGGTTGAACGTAATCTAGCGGCACTACAATTTCCGGAGAGATCATCAGCTAAAGTTATATCTGCTGTAAATAAAGTTGCACCTCAGTCTTTACTGAACACATTTGCAGAAATTGCATATAATATGATACAAAACACCAAAACCAAGAGGAAATTTCTTAAAAGTATAGCAAGCAAACGTATTTCAATTTCTAAAAAGAAAAAGTTACTTAAACCTAGTATCGTCAAGCATTTGATTAATTATTTTAATAAACATTGTGGCGCGTAAGATGGCAGTGATACAGGTTAGTTGGTTGGATATAATTAAGAGTGTTGGATTACAAGATAATGAACCGATAAGAAATGAAGTGACTGTATATGAAACTGGAGAAAAACCAGATTTATCACTAATGTTTCCTAAAAATTTACGATCTAAAGCTAAATTGATGTTAAACAATATTAAAGATTTAAAACTAAGTGATAATAATAATGTAATTTATCCGGATAAGACTGTTGGTTCAAATATTTTCGATCTAATAAAGCATTTTGTCTCTGATATCAACTTTTCGCCCCCACGACTTGTTGACTCTGATAAATTTGAATCTCTTCTTAGAGGAGTTCCTTTGTCAGCATTTGGAAGAGGTAGAAAAGGTAAAGTAGCTGAGCAGAAATATAAATGGAGAACTTTGTGGGGGTAAACCAACCAATCATATTCATGTGGGGTATTTATTAAAATATATAAAGTTTCGCAGACCTAGATATCATCATTATTGAAAATGGATCATGCAAAATATTGTGTTAGCACTGATGGAAAACCACTTGTTTTGTTCTGATCTGGATGGAGTTTATTTAGTAATTTTAATATTGCTAAAATTACTATTAATGGAGTAACTTACAACTGCGTTGAACAGTGGTATCAAATCGAAAAAGCTCGTTATTTCAACGATGAAATCACATATCATCATATTATGAACTCTTACAAACCTTCAATACACAAGCGACTTGGACAACAAATATCAAATTTCGATATTGCGGAATGGATAGCAAACGATCGCGCTGTAAACATCATGAAAGTGGGGATGAAAGCGAAATTTCATCAACTACCTCACGTACGAGCTGCAGTAATGGGAACCGAAAATGCGATAATAGCGGAAGCGTCGGAATGGGACTTCTACTGGGGAATCGGAAAAAGCGTGTTCGATGTAAAAAGTCGAGACATGAGCGAATGGAAGGGACTAAACAAGTTGGGTGGGTTATGGATGGAAATTCGAGACGAAAACAAATGATAACAAATATGACAATAACACAGACATTGGATGCAACGTTGATTTGTTATATCTATCTTGTGTACTTGATAATTTTGACTTTGATATTTTACGATTTAATGGTGGAATGTGGAAATTCCAACCTAGGGGAACAATTTTACTGTTTTGCAATGGACAGCTAGTAGTAGTGGGGGTAAGGTCAGAGGATGAAGCAAAACTAATTTTATATATAGTTTACGAAAAATTAAACGAGTTTGGATATTCATGCATTCGAAAATTTGATGTATAACTTAAAAATGTTGTTGGAATGTTGAAATGTGGATTTAACTAAAATTTACCTTTTGTAATGTATGAAACCTAGCTGCATAATAGTATTAAACTTAAGATTGAGAAGGGTGTGGGTTTGATTAATGGGAATGGGAATGTAGTTATAACTGGTTGTAAGTGTATAAATGATTTCTATTTGTCTTGTAATACTGTATATAATATTCTTAAAAGACTTTAATAAAAGTAATCAACAACATCATGGAAGTTGTAGTTGTTTGCAATCTGAGCGAACCGGTTGTTGAGTTTCCCATAGCATTTTGCGCTACAAAAGTTAAAGTACTGGATGTTCAACTTCTCACCAAATACAAAAAAATTGAGGGTGGTATTGTTGAATATTTCACAAATAAATCTTGGAAACGATTTACAGTAGATAAAGGCTACTACAATATTAACAATTTGTTATCTTACCTAAACACGTTTAGTCAAGACAAGGAGTTTACAGTTGACCCCATCTGTGATCGTGTCAGTGTACATATCTTAGGTAAGGCAGAAATTAAGATATTTCCGAAAATACAACAATTATTTGGATTCAACGCTTTACACCTGAAAAACGGTAAACATGCTGCAAACAAATGTGTCAACATACAACATAACAAACCCACGTTTATAATGAGTGTGAAAGAACGAATAGTAAACGGAAGATACAAACCACTACTACACGTAATTTCATCAAATGTGAAAAATACAATGAACCTAGAGTTAATCAGTTGCATGTTAAAGGTATTCCGATTTGATGTGCTTGATTCAGCGTTTCGAAGTGTTGAGTTTTTTTCCAAATGCAAAGATGATATTGAGGTTATGGTTTAGTTCTTAAAAAGGATGAATAAATTTTATAAATAGTTTCAAAAATCTTACCTCTATGTTTTAATTCGAGAAAGCTCCTAACAGCTATGCCAATAATTAAGAAGAAGAAAAGTCTTAAAAGCATCGTAAACCAGCAAAGAAAAAGACAAATGCCAAACGTATGCGGCGTCGAAAATCTTAATTGGTAGGGTGATAAGTACTCTGCTCAAGACTCCATCATGTCAACACAAATGATTGAAGTAGCTTGTGAAACAACTTTACCGAGCATCGATACAGATGACTCGTTTCGTTTTAAAATTGGCGAAAGTGCATTTGATTTGAGTGATTTATCTGAAATATTTGTATATATTGAATTTCAAATACTGAAAGGTGATGGTAAGGAGATTAAAGATACAACTCTCAAATTAGCACCATGTAATATGTTCGGGTATGGGCTCTTTTCATCGGTTGAGATGAAAATAAATGGAGAACCGATAACCTACAACAAAAACACTACCCCTGGATGACATACATATTGTATATGCTACATATGAGTGAGGAACAAAGAAAACAATATTTAGCGGGATGTCTTTACAAACCTGATCAGACATGTGTTTGATGATCTTGAAGATAATGAAGGTTCCATTTATAGAAACGCGTTGACTGCGGTGTCTCAAAAATGTGAGCTTTATTTTCCACTAATTATCGATGCACATTTAACTCCTAAATACCTACCACCAAAAACAAGGTTAGAATTTAAATTTACGCGAAGTACACCATCTCTAATACTGCTGCGTGAAGCAGCTAATAAATTTCAAATTCGTATCAATGATTTTAAACTCTATATACCTAAAGCACGATTAGGAAAAGAAGCTTTTGAAATTCAAAATAGAATTGGAGCAGTTATACTTCCCGCGATAAGATACAAATTATATACATTGTCTGTAAATAAAGGTCTACAAAACGTAGATTGGACAATTTTTGATATTGTGTTACCTCGAAGAATATATATTTGGGGCATAACACAGCAAGCATACACAGGTGCAGCGAAATCAAACTTGTTTAAGCTAAATCTACCTGATATGAATAGCTTTACATTATTTATGAATGATGATAGATACCCTTGTAATGTCTCCCTACCGTGTAAAGCTGGGAATGATATGAGACTGTTTTAAAATACATTATACACGTTAAATGGTAGAAATGAAAATTTGGGACTAACTGAAGTTGGGTTTAGATACGGTGCAGGATATAAAATATTTGTATCGATTTAAGCAAATATCACAGTAGTGATTGGAATTACCTTTCAAACCCAACTGACGGTCAAATTAGATTATCAATAGATTTTGTAGAAGAGTTGAAACAGGCTATTGTAATCTTTGCAATGGGAGAATTTACCTCTGAACTACATATTAACGAAAGAAGGGAAGTGTGGGAAGAAGGGAAGGGAAGGGAACTCTGTGCCACGATGATTGGACAAATGGGTCAAGCGAAAAGTGGAATCCTGCAAAAGGCTATGATATAATTTGGATAAATAAATCTTTATCCAACCTACATTTCAACGCTCATCTCAAACCACCGCAAAACATTAAATGGAGCTCGAAAATGGTATATCTCTTTGACGTCTTTGAGCATATATTCAACAACCTATCAATACCATACCATTACGGATTGATACTTGCGTCAGCTGTTGGTATCTATCGTGGATACACGTTTAGTAATTGCTACATGGGAGCTAGATTTATGAATCATCTAGCACCGTATGATTTGGATAAAGTACTTCGTCAGCAATGCGTTGGAATCAACATTCTTCAAGCTTACGATGGATGACTATCTTCAAGATGAGATTGTGTATTGGCAGTCAAAGGTGGATGAATTTTATCGTCAGTGTGAGGCTAGTGGTGACTTCATATATGGACGTTCGCAGGAAGAAGAAACGCTGATGGCGCTAATACGAACACGTACAGCGGTGCTCACAGCTGCGGAATTTGTGAAGAAAGAAATGAAGAAAGGACAATCATTTGAACATTCAATGTATAAACTGCCATTGATATATCATTATAGTTTTGTTGAATAAAACTGTGATATTGTAAAATGTATAAATTGTAATTGATTGTATGATTGTATAATTTATCATTGTTTGTATTAAAAAACGTAACGGTAGCCTACAGCCGTCTGATGAGGCCCTTGGTCCGGCCGAAACGTTTTTTCTAACATCGTAATTTTGATATTTCAACCTATCTGACTATATATGAGGAAAATCGATTCCAGTGAGCGTAGCTGGAACATTCTGAGCAAGTATTGGAGGCTACCTGCTTAGCATGTTTCAGTTTTGGCTAGAGATAAACATTTTATTAAGCATTATACAATTTTTCACGAACACAAGTATACAATTTATGGTTGTAATGAATGTCTAGCATTTTACATGCATCAATAATATCCTCTTTACAGTATCTGAATCGGTTCATACATCCGTTGTCCTCCATGTGTGCTCGCTGTCCGGGATCTTCATAATAGCAACCGTCGCAGTCGTCCTTGTATCGCATTCCCAGCTTTTCCAGGATTCGTTCAGCGTGGTCGTCCATCAGCGCAGATTGCAGGAACTGGATGCGTTCATAAATCCGATCCAAACCAACTTCTGCACCTTCATCACATCGATGCAGATGATCGAACGGAGGACACTCCAGAATTCGTTCTCGATGACCAGGTGCGGATCTTCGCAGCGATCGAAATAGATCCGCTCGTAGACCATATCCGCCAGCCGTTGCGCGTCAGCTCGTCGATCGAGGTCGTTGTCGAGTTGATCTTCGACGGCATCGCTGGTTGTTGGACCGTTGCCACCGTCGCTGACGTTGAAAAGCGAATCGCCGCCCTTGCTAACCGTCGTATTGAGCAGCGCATCGTCACCATTGAACGGCGAATCGCTGAACAGCGTATTGCCACCATTGAGCAGCGCATTGAGCAGCGGATTGTCGCTGCCCGTTGTATTGAGCAGCGTATCGTCGTTGAGCAGCGCGTCGTCGACCAATACATTGAGCGAATCCGAATTACCAACATACTGTGTGAAAGCCATGATGAAACTTGAGCGTAAAAATGAAACTTGAAAGTGAATCCAAAACCGTTGAAGTCTTGATTAAATAACCAATGTCATACCAGTATCATATGTCAACCCCACAGGCCCCACACTAGTGAAATGCAGCCCCCACAGCCCCCACACAAGCCATATATCAACCCCACATAAGTGAAATTCACCCCACAGGATATGCAGTAATGACAACATTGCGACGCTTATCCATCACAACCCGGATTCGATCAGTATCTCCAGATTCGCGAGAGTTTCCTATAATGTTTTCAAACCGCCTCTCCACCACCACCCGGTTATTATTACTAATCACGGTTTTATCAGGTTTGTTAATAGTTTTATTAATTAATTTAATAATTTTATATTGTGAAACATAAAAATATGATCCATCCCCTGATGAACCATGTTTTTCAAATACGTGTGGGGTTATGAACATCTTTAAGAATATGTCGCCACCGAAATATATATACCCCACATGTGGTTATTTATGTGGGGTATATATATACGCCATATATCCACCCCACTCACCACCACATATGTGGGGGGGGGGCAAAACCAGTCTTTTTATCTACTGAAAATGTTATCCAGGAAACTACAAATTGTTGGGAAACAGTAATGTGGGGAAACATGAAATGTTGGGAAACGGAAAATTTGTGAGATGGGAAGACAGTATTAAACGTGAAACTGGAAAATCTGTTGAAGTCACAAACGTAGGAAACGGAAATCTGTTTGAAAACGGAAACTGTAAAAACGGGAAGTGCTGAGAAATACAAGCAGGAAAATTTTAGGAAAACGCTTAACCCATTCACGCCGGAATTAACTTGGGTATCGTGCATTGTTTGACAAACTCAAGCCTACGCCAGGGATCGAACCTGGGACGTACGGGTGAAACGTGTGTACGGAAATCACTGAGCTATCCGGGAGCTGTTGCTCGGTTGCTTAAGGAACCTCACAATATGAACGAATAACAACGCACGTTCGAACGTACCATACACGACAAACTCAGTCAACGCAACGACACGCAATATGTGTTAGGTCCATTTGGATCTAATCGGCATGAAAGGATTAATATGAAACATGTTTGAAGCAGAAAAGTTGGGAAATCGGGAACTTCGGAACCGAGGAAATCTTGGAAATCGGCAATCTGGAAAATGATGGGGAACCGGTATGATATGTAAATGAGAGAATGTTGCTATGTGGGGAAGCTGGCAAATGTTGAAAACGGGAAATATTGGGCAACATAATTCTTAGAAAAGGGCAAAATTGTTTGGGAATGACAAACATGAAACTGGAAAAAAATGGAAAATCAGACACTTGAGAAACAGAATCGCAGGGCACGTCAAAATCATAAAAATTGCAAAACCAATAATCTTTTTACTCAGGAAGCCAATAAATGTTGAAATAAAGAGAAGTGCAGGAAATGGAAAATGTTAGAAACGGAAAACGAGTTACACAGGATCTTAGAATGCGGAAAATGCTGAGAAACAGCTCAAGTCGCAAAACGACAAAATGTTAGAAACACTAAAGTAGGAAAGCGGGAAAATGTGGAGAAGTGGGGAAACACGAAACTGTCGGGAAATGAGAGATATTGGAGACAGCAGAAAAATGTCGAAAACGGTTAGTTTTTCAAATAGGAAATGTGATCCTCGGTAGGCGAGCAAGTTGGTATCCGGAAATTCTCGTTCCACCAGTTTCCCATTTAAACAGTTTCCCGTTTTCTCGTTTTTTCCCATTTATCATATACCCAATTTCTCGTGTTCCCGATTTACAGTTTTTCCAATTCTCAATTTCCAGTTTTCCTAGTTTCTGTTTTCTTGAGTTCCCAATTTTCCGCTCAACCCGACTTCCCATGTTGTTGTGGTTGAAAATACGGGAAATTTGGAAAAGTAAAATAAAATAGGTATCTATTATATGTGACACACGCAACAATGTAATATAATTTTCGCCGGCAAAACAGGAAGCCACTGAAGTTGACACGGGCCAAAGTGCCGATCCCGGAACTAGTGACTTTCCGGTTTTGATTACGTCTTTATCAACATCGCAGAGAAATATGGCCGAGCAGCATTTCAACACCTAACTGGTTTACATGGTCGCCGCTGGGGGCGTTAAGTCCCTATTAAACTGTGATAAGTACATTCCAATTTCGACATCCGGATAATTACTAATTTTCACAAGTGTACCGTCAATAGAGCAATTTCTTTGTGTTAACTTGACTCGCATGATGAAGCAACATGATGTTGCTCAGACTTTGATGCATACTTCAAAACCGATTGACATTAAGCATCAAGCCTAACATAAACTGAAATTTGAAAGTCAGGAATGGTACTAAAGGTGGACTTATAATATTTGGCGCTGGCGAATTATGCAGAGCTCACCGAAATATCCGATTTAAGAACTAAATTGCTTAATCCAGAGGGGAGCCACCTTGTCGAATCTAATAAACTAAATCCTTTAAAGGGAAGTCTCTGCTGGCTGTAATAGCGGTTGTTATAAAGAAGACAAACCTTGAGGGTGTTAAACGATTCGATGATATGTTATGCGTAATTCAGAGAGTGCTGCGCGACGAATTATGCTATAAAAAGTGGAGAAATAGCACTCTAGAAGGACTCTCTGGCAAAAAGTCCACGGAATGTTTGTTGTATATGCGCTAGGTCAGACCTTTCATCATACCTTGATGCTGTAAAATGAGTATCCGACTGGCAACGATAAATGTTAGGGGAGTGGGTTTGCGGAATAGTTTTGACGCATTATGTGATTCAGTAAAGGATATAGACATCGTAGCAGTACAAGAAACTCATCTTAAAAACAATGCTGTGACAGAGGAATTTCAAAGGACGTTCCGGCTACGTTTTCACACTTTCAGGGCTTTGTAACAAACGACGACGATTTCGAAGGCATAGCCCTCTTGGTGAATAACCAAACGCATATCACTGTAGTCTCGGAAAGGCAAATCGTCCTAGGTCGGCAATAAGTGTGTGTGCGGGCTGCTAGGAAGATCTGATATATCTGTTTAATCTAAACGTCTATGCGTTTGCCAGGAGAACCTTTTATGCTAGATTACCTTCGAAGAGATGTTGATATTCTAAGCTATGATGAGGTATTCTTTATGAGTGATTTCAGTACTGCGGAAAAAAAGCGCATTGGGCAGTAATGGTTCGGCATAAAATGGAATAGAAACTTTTTTTGAATGTTTTTGATATTTGTAGAAGATTTTCGCTAAGCTGTCGACTTTATAGTTTCACGTTATACACTTATGGTTTCCGGTCGAAATTAGATTCAACCTACACTTTATAGAGACTGTGTTACTGTAAAAAAATTACTCAGCTCGCACTTGTACATCCAGCCATTATAAGGTTTTCATTACTATTTGTCCTGTATAGTCCGGGCTCAATGTATATGATGAAACACTGCATTAGGTATAATGTTAAGCTTGGGCTTCTGCCAAATCGTGAATTTTCATGTTGGACAGCTGCCATTTTTTGTATTTTGCTAAAATTTTAATTTCTCTCGCCGGAGAATTGCCCAAATTTATATTTGCCGCGTTGATCGTCTGCCAAAATTTGAGTTGTCCGCGCTGTTGAATTTTCTACGTTGGACTGCTGTCCAAATTTGAATTATCCGCGCTAGGCAACTGCCATAATTAGAATTTTCTACGTTGGAAAGGTGCCAAAATTTGAATTTCCCCCACTCGATAGCCACCAAATTTTGTATTTTGCTTTGTTTTTTATTTTGTAAGCATTAATTAAAACATAAGAATTTAAACTAAACTTCACAACGCAAATAGCCATCGACACCCGATTGTGCACAAATGTTGGCGGTGTCACGGCCATCAAGCCTTAAGCATATCGTCGATTAGCTCTTCTTATATGCAAATATATTTAGCAAAATATATAAATTTCGTTGCCAATTTTTAAAAATGCAAAATTTCTTACATTAAATATTTATATAGCTAGTTTTTTTTCGTGCATGTAAAAGCGACATTTTATTTTAAAAGCTCTAAGTCAGAAAAGGATAACGGCATTAAGCTAATTATTTTTCTGTATGATGCGTTGAGGGGATAACATAATCATGTGTACGTGTTCATCTATGACTCCACCCGGTAAGAAGCTGGTGCTGAATAACCCTCTTTTCATTGTAAAATCTAATTTGGATGCCATCGTTTATAACTTCAGAATAGGTGGATCGATGTAGCTAACATTTTCACGGAAGATAACTCATATGACATAACATGCTAGAAATATAACTTATACCTTGTTTGTTGTAAGGGAGTGATTGGCCCGAAACCAAAAGTGAAATCGTGGGCCTGGCAAAAAAGTCGAGGGCGCGGCCATTACATTCATTTTGTTATAACACTATCGGTTTATTTTTGACGTTTGTCGTTAATATGTTAACCTGCGTTCCCAAACTTTGCTTTTGCGGTGCCCCTGCTCCGAACTGAGATTTCGGGATACACAATCTTTGGTATGTTTATCTGCAACATGGTAATACGTGGACCAACACGAAGCAGATTTAGGTATTGTATAAAATTTATTCCAACTGGAATATTTCATAGTTCTTCTCCAGTTCAGCACGCTAATAATGACATCTGTCATTTGTGTCAAATGTCTAGAGAACGGAACAATGGAAAAACAATTATTTACATTCACATTCTGTCATTTGACAAAATGAGTCGATCGCTCTGATTTTGATATAATTGTTTAGTGCGTAGTTGTGGGCTAATCTATGCTACTTATTTCATCACGGTGGGGTGTTAAATTTTCACGACAAGTTCAGTTCATTATTCTGCTTGCTCACGATTGATATAAATCAGAAGTTAAGCTGTAGACCCAACGCTTCTCTCGAAGCATTTAGTTATATTTTAATGAACCGTTTACGTCGTTAATTAAATAGCATTTCGATTGTTGTTGGACAATTATTGATCGCCATGAGTTATAGAACTAGATTGTTTTGAAAGTCACGTTCGCTGAGCCAGTGAGCTATCTGGGTGTGAGCTACTGCTCCGAACTTTAAGGCTCCAAGCTAAGCGAGCGAAGAATGACACGCATGCAATCGAGTGCAATGCAACGGCTTGAAACATATATTGATACTTTATTTTGTTGTTGTCGAACAATTGCAAGCGTTAAGAGACTAGGACACGGAAACCCGCAAGATTGTGGGTACAAATCTTGAGTTCACGGGTAGCGAGGTTGAGCATGCCCATAGCGCAACATTCCTGAACGGTCCACCCTGACCGCTATCTTCAGAGACATAAGGTGGATACGTTTAGGTATCGCTGGGTAAAAGACAGTGGGCTCCTTATAGGACAATGCAGAACACTTAATCGCACTCAGTAGTTTTTGCTGCGGCTGTGGTGGACCTTTATGGGTAAGTTGACACTGTCATCGAAGCGTCTAAAGGTTGATATTATTATTGGACGGTGTTTAAAAAGAGCTTGGTTGTGGGTATCTGTCATGAAACTACTATGTGATTGCAAAACTCTTCGTTGTCGCAAAAATCATGACGTTTAACTAAGTTCACATTGACCTTACCTGCCGAAAATGTTAGCAAAATTTCATTTTCGAAGGTCTGATCGTGGAACAGAGGGGCCGTTGAAAAGGATAGCTGCCAATAGTGTGATGCTGTTTTCATTACGTTGTTCGCTACAGGAATGGGTCAAAATGAGTTTTTCAACGGGCCATGACACCATAAATACACGAAAACGGCAATATCTCAGGAACCACTCGAGCTATATGGGTCTTTTTCGTCTCATTTTTGAGGCAGAGCAAAGTTATCGAAGTTTCTAACTGAAAATGCTAGATGAAAAATCGTGATTTTTTGTCTGTTTTTGTCATTCACAACTCATTTTTGGAGTGATGGATTTCGGAAAAATTTTTTATTCGATAACATAACTTACGATTATGTGCCCTTTATTTGAACGCGAACAGTTCCGACCCCATCTTCGGAGACAAAATGGCAAAAAACAAGTTTTTAAGGGTTCGTTGCCAAATCTGGCCGTACCGGTACCAGCGTTTCACACCCCATATCTAACAGACACACACTTCGCATCGAAAAAGTGAGACAACAAGGCAGGATCAGCTCATCGGGGTCTGTAATCTGAGATCCACAACTTTTTTGTGGGACTACTCTCTGGGCTGCTATTTGACCAAATATGTTTCGTCGATCCTTTGCCAGAAATAGCAATATTTGGCATGTTATTGTGTTTTTATCTTACAATGAGTGCCTACTAGGTTATCAAGCACGCCAGATACCATGGCGTTCTTATCTTGAGTCTAAATTGACTATACTATACCTTTTTATGTAGTTTCGAAAGTTTTACTGTCGACGATTCCGAGTTTCGAAATGTAGTTCATTTTAATTTGTTTGGTTATGTGTTGCGTGCAAGGTATCAAGAGTGTTTTATATATAGGTTTTTCGGAACTATGAATACAATGGTTTGCTTATCTTGAGTACAGCGTGCATATTTCAAGTCTTTTCATGGGTTTTCATTGGGTTAAGGTCAGTGAACTCGATTTCCGGAATATAGTCTACCTTCTGTTATTTGGTCGTATTGAATACCAGTCATCAAGAATCAAGTATATAAGTTTTCCGGTATTATCTGGTTTTCCGAATACGATGGTTTGGTTATGAATAAGAGTTCAACACGAGTAGCTTACGTTTTTTTCGGACGTTTTGATTGGGTTTGTGGTCAATTAATCTGATTTCCAGGAAACTGTATTTCTTCAGTATGTGTGCTATATGGGCGTTCTTGGTTTCATTTTGTCAAACAATTTATCTTCTACATAGCTGCCCATAGTGTACTGCTGTTGAAAGTATTTATGCTGCATGGCTGGAAGCACATTAAATACGCAATAAGCGGGTATATTTCCGTGGCTAGTAATAGCATGGCTGATATTCGGATCATTTTGTAAGTTGATGTTCAATATAGCTGTGTACGTCTCTCTAAATTCGTATTCAACACACAGAATTCGGCACCTTGGCGATGAGATAAGTTGCTAGGATATAATTACTGGCATGGTATCTTACTTACTCGTCTGCTCCGATGAGGGGTGCCATTGCCAAGTCAATTTTGTTTTGTCATAGTAAGAGGTTTTCGTATATAATTAAGTAATATAATCATAATTCTCTTAGATATTGTCTAATATAATTACGTATATAATTATGTATATGAATATGTATATATATTTATAATATGTTTGTATTTAAATACAAACGTATATAATTAAGTAATATAATCATAATTCTCTTAGATATTGTCTAATATAATTACGTATATAATTATGTATATGAATATGTATATATATTTATAATATGTTTGTATTTAAATATCTGTTCTATATATAGTCCATAGGAGGTAGTGAAGATTACCAGTAGTAGGAAAAAGGCCGGTTCTGCGCCACTTGATTAATGACCTGTCAGGAGAAATAATGATTAATGACCCTGGATCACGTGACCTGTCAAAAATGATTAATTACCTGTCAAAATTGATTAATTATCCTAAATACATATACATAATATATGGTCCCCCTTCGCCTACGCATTATATAATAAATACATACACATATATACGTAATAACCCCTCCGCCCACGCATTATAATATATACATATATACGTAATACATATAATAATAGACCCCACCTTCCACTCATATATAACATTGATGACTCATCACTTTTGAATGTTCTAGAAGCTTATACTGGCACAATTCCAAGAATTCAGCCAATCATAACCAACTAAATTCTACCAATCAGCGTCTGGTATGAATACATGAAAAGAGTATAAAAGCTAGTGTACTTTAAATTTGCAATCAGTTTACAATGACTTTCATTTCTGAAATGGTTGGTTTTATGCTCTCGTTGCTTTCAAGACCACTTCGTGGTTTTTTGGAGAGCTATCAAATTACATCACGTCGTCCTGTAGTGGAGCCTGCTGTATTCCTTAATCACAGCAGGCGTCAGTTGGAAAATGCGATCAAAGAACGGTTGTCGACATGGAATGGTCTCAAGGCATACGTTGGGATGAAGGTTACGTTCGAGAAAGATATGGATCCTGATACGACAATCAGCGCAACCTTCTCAGGCAAACTACAGCGGATTCTCAATTTTGCCACCGTCAATCAACACACATCAATGATTTTCGATGATATTTTAAAGAACATTGATACTTTTGTTCAACGTGGATCTGGCTGGATAGTCAAACAAGTGGAACACCTTGATCTACATTTGGCTCGATACGTGGGTTTACGAGGGGCTACTTATAAGCCTCTACCAAAAACAATTCAAGCTAAAAAGGCTGTAATCAACGTCCAAAACAACGACAAGAAATGCTTTCAATGGGCAATATTGTCTGCTCTGTATCCAGATATTACCGGAAATCGACACTATTGTCAATCTTGCTACGAGCAATTTCAAGATAAGCTTGACTTTAATGGTATCAACTTCCCAGTACAAGTAAGCGACATCAGCAAATTTGAAAAGCTCAACAATATTGGTGTCAGCGTGATATCGTATGATGAAGGCAAATTAATACCTCTTCGTATATACGAGGGACCCTATGAACGAGTGGTTAATCTACTTCTATACAAAGGACATTATTGCTGGATCAAGGATTTAGATCGATTACTCCACACTCAACGAGGAAAACAACACAAGTTATTTTTCTGTCAACGATGTCTACTCCCTCAATATTCGCAAGCAAAGCTGGATCTCCATACAGAAATGTGTAAAAATAACGAATATACTCGAATAACATTTCCCAAAGACGACATTCTTCAATTCCGAAACACCCATAAAATGCTTCGAGCTCCGTACACCATCTATGCTGATTTTGAAACGCTACTTCTCCCCATCGATTCTTGTCAACCATGTCCATCAACTTCATACACCGAAGCTTATCAAAAACATCAAGTGTGTGGCTATGGGATGATTGACATTTTTCAGTGCTGTGGAGAAGATACAAAGGAAATGGGGAAAACCTTAGTATCTCGCGGCAAAGACTGTGTCAAAAACTTTTTAATCAATGTAATTGAATTGGGTAATAAGTACCAAGAACGTGTCAATAACCCAATATCGCTACAAATGACAAAAGACGACTGGTATCAATACCATTACACTAAAGACTGCTTCATTTGTGGTAAACAACTGCTGTACGATCGTGTCAGAGACCACTGTCATCTTAGTGGTCGATTCCGCGGTGCAGTCCACAATGAATGCAACATTAGCTACAAGATAAACCGGGATGTCAATATATTTTTCCACAACTTGCGAAAGTATGATGGTCATCTCATCATGCAAGAGATTGGTAAATTATCCAATCAACTCAAAATGGAGCTCGATTGTATACCCAAAGGTGCTGAGGATTATCTGTCCTTTAGCATCAAACTTCAACATCAAATTATGGAACAGCAACAACGATCTGCAACATATGACCCCAATGGATACCTCGCTCATCTCTTTGCAATACACGACTCAATGCAACCAAATATTCAACCTCATCTAGAAATTGACGAAGACAATTTATCTGATGTGATATCTCTTGATCAACTAGGTGAGGGCGAAGACAGTGATACGGAGGATAACGAACTTTTGGATAACGTTGCAGACGAGGATACTACAGCAGCGGAAGAGAGTCCAAAGCCTAAAAAATATACTTGGTCTCTCAAATTTAAAGACAGTTTTCAATTTCTGTCATCTTCGCTACAGGCGTTGGTGGATAATTTAAAGAAGGATGGCAAATTTCCGGCAATGACGACGGAATTTGGGAATAATACGGAACTATTATTACGAAAGGGTGTGTACCCATACGATTATATAGACTCGTGGGAACGTTTTGATGAAACCCAATTACCTTCTATGGATGCGTTCTATAATAAACTGAATGATCAAAATATAACTGAAGATGATTATAAACATGCGGAAAAAGTATGGAATGAACTAAATTTAGAGAACATGGGACAATACCATGATCTCTATGTAAAAACTGATGTTTTGTTGTTATGTGATGTATTTGAAAGTTTTAGAACTTTTGCTATTGATAATTATAAGTTAGACCCAGTACATTATATAACACTCCCAAGTTTTGGATGGGATGCTTGCTTAAAGTTGACGGGTGTTCGGTTAAAATTGTTGAAAGACTCCAACATGTACATGTTTTTTGAACATGGCATACGAGGAGGTATTTCAATGATTTCACACCGTTATGCCAAAGCCAACAACAAGTATCTTGAAAATTATGACCCAAGTAAGGAGACAAACTATATAATGTACTTGGATGCTAATAATTTGTATGGATGGACTATGGTTCAGAAGTTACCTGTAGATGGATTTAAATGGGTTGAAGAGAGTCGGTTGTCAAAGATAAATTGGGAAAATGATGGGGATATTGGTTATGTGCTTGAAGTCGATCTAGAATACCCAGATTATTTACACACACTACACAGTGATTACCCTCTTGCTCCTGAGTCTATGAAAATTGAAGACTCAATGTTGTCTCCCTATTGCCTCCAGGTAAAGGAGGATTTCCGAATGAAATATACCCCAGTTAGAAAACTTGTTCCTAATTTGAACAACAAGGCTAAATATATCGTACATGCTAGAAATATGAAACTGTATACCGAATTGGGTCTCAAGGTAACTAAAATTCATAGAGCCGTTCAGTTTAATCAAACTGAGTGGATGAAACCCTACATTTTGTTCAATACTGAGAAGAGGAAGGGAGCTAAAAGTGATTTTGAAAAGGATTTATTTAAACTGCTAAATAATGCAGTCTTTGGAAAAACTATGGAAAATGTACGGGCTTATAAAGATATTAAGCTTATAAATTGTCCGAAAAAGTTTCAAAAGTTGGTATCGAACCCTCGTTACAGTGGCAATACAATCTTTGATGAAAATTTAGTGGCGGTTTCAATGAAGAAACCTAGTGTTTGTTTATGCAAACCAATTTACGTGGGGTTTACAGTTCTTGAGCTTTCCAAAATGTTAATGTACGAATTCCACTATAAATATATCAAAAGCAGGTATGATTGTCATCTGCTGTTTACCGATACCGACAGTCTCTGCTATGATATATACGCGGAGGATGTCTACGGTGACATGAAGGAGGACATAGAAGATTTTGACACCAGTGACTATTCCCCCGACCACTTCCTATACTCTACCACAAACAAAAAGGTTTTGGGTAAAATGAAAGATGAAACTGCTGGGATTCCTATTGAAGAATTTTGTGGATTGAAACCAAAAATGTACTCGTTAAAATGTGGAGGTGTTGAGAAAAAGAGAGCAAAGGGCGTCAAAAAACAAACACTCAAAAAAGCTATACATATGGATGATTACATCCAGACTCTAAGAAATACCACTAGACTTAGACATTTAATGAAAAAGATTTCAAACAATAAACATCAACTGTATACGGTTGAGCAGAATAAGATTAGTTTGAGTGCTTATGACGATAAGAGGTATATTTTACTAGATGGGGTAACTTCTATTCCATACGGACATTGTGATATTATGGATTGTTCTGATTGATATTTTTACTTTGTATTTATATATGTATTTTATTGTATTTATAATAAAATTTAAAAAATTAGCATGAAATACATGAAAAGGATGCACATCCTATATTTTACAAGTTAATATGGCTAACAAATCTGTTTCCTTTTCTGAATTTGAAGCAGAAATTTGATGCGTGGTTAAGTTGCTTGGTTGGGAACCAACTGACAGTTGCATCTTAGATGGCAGGTTACTGGCTCGAATTGTCTACCGTAACACGTTGCCAACAGAGTAGGCAATCGTATCAGTTGGATTGGTACAAGCAACAAAAAAGGGTGGTCATCCTAACCCTAATCCAGCATACCTAATGCCAGACTCTAAAAAAGGCGTTCCGCTATTTTACGTCCCAGGTGGGACGTGAGGATAATGCCGTATGTGTTGAGAATGACAGATCATCTGGGCACATGGTGCAAAGAAACGACAACCCATCTCTGTCTTTCTCCATTTGGTGGCATCACCTCTACAATGTAGTGTGTATTTACAATGCAATGTTTTTGTTTTTGTTTGACATTGTATGGCATAGTGTTGCGTTACAGGATTAGCTCACTTTTACAAAAAAGCCTCTTATAAGTACACCCTGCATTCGCCGGCCAACCAGGTCTGAACAGAAGCACGGGTGCCCTGTATGTCAGTCAGACCCAGTCAACGCAGAGGTACATGTGTCCTGCATTGTCAGCCAACATATGTCAGCGCAGTGACACTATAAGAAGCAATCTGTAAAAGATTGCAAGTCCTGTAAGGCAAGACTCTGCCATAAAATGTCTTTTAGGCCAGACTCAGCCTCTTCAACGTCGTCCTCTTCGCGTCGATTGAAAAACACTGATGAATACTGAAACTGACAGTGGGTTTTTATACTTTTCAAACAGGCATTTATGACGAATTTAAAATTATATAACGTAATCGAAAATATCCTGTTTTAATGATATTTTTAGAGAAAAATATTCAAAATGTTGTAGTATAATTGAAAATATCCTGTAAAGGAGCAAGTAAAAGTTCATTAAAAATGATGGATCAAAATCATTAACATTTTAATTCAAAATATCCTGAAAATGACCAAGTGAAAAATCCATTAAAAATGATGGATCAAAATCGTAAAAATTTTAATTCAAAATATCCTGAAAAAGAGCAAGTGAAAAATCGATTAAAAATGATGGATCAAACTCGTAAAAATTTTAATTCAAAATATCCTGCAAATGAACAAGTAAAAAATCCCAATATGAAAATCAATGTTAAATATTTAAAAAGTAACTGTATGAACCATTGAAAGCGACATGTAACTCTCTCACGCACCATTTGAGCAATATTGTGGGTGTACTTTCCAAAGTTGTTCAACACGCATCACGTAATGTTGTAACCTACCTCTTTTATCACTGAACAAACATTCTGGAATATCTTTATTTCTTAAATTGGAGGTGTAGAAAAATTATCAAATCTGGATCAGTCACTATCTCACCCGCATTATCTCGGACTTCTATTTTAAATTCTTGGGTAAATCTGGACTTCAGTTCACTAGTAGTTTCATTTTTGCGTCCGTCCAAAACACACAGCACATTGGAATATCCATCATTAAAGAACTTCAGTTTTACGAAGTTAGCACACACTATGTACGGCATTTTATCTTTGGCAACGGCCCCAAACAACCTTGAACTGAGTACCGTGACATTGTTAGCTTCAATGGGTACAGGAAGGTTAATTAACAGATCGTTCAGGTGTTTAACAATAAACAATTCCATATTAGATATATAAAATCAAGGAAAACAATCCTTTTCATGTTTTTCCACGTCCAACTGAACCCAAACATTATGATACTACTTATCTCCTAAAAGGTGACTGCGTTTAGGGGTGTTTAATGCTGTTGAAATCGCATAAGGACCACCCTTTTCATGTATTCATACCAGACGCTGATTGGTAGGATTTAGTTGGTTATGATTGGCTGAATTCTTGGAATTGTGCCAGTAGAAGCTTCTAGAACATTCCAAAGTGATGAGTCATCAGTGCTATATTGTATAGTGGAAGGTGGGGCCCATTATTATATGTATTACGTATATATTTATACATTATATAATGCGTGGGCGGAGGGGAATGACTATATGTATGTATATATGTATATGTATATATTATTATGCGGGCAGAGGGGGACCATGTATTATGTATACATGTATTTAGGGTCATTAATCATTTTGGACAGGTCACGTGATCCAGGGTCATTAATCATTATTTCTCCTGACAGGTCATTAATCAAGTGGCGCAGAACCGGCCTTTTTCCTACTACTATTACCAACCTAGGGGTCGAACCTAGTACCTCCTGAGCGCGGGGCCATCAAAATCGTCTTGTGCCAAGGGCGTCCGGAAAATTTGATTTCAACGATTACGAGAAAACTTATAAAATTTATAAGAAGAAACTGGGGAACATAGGTAAGCTTGTGAGGAAAAGTCGAAGACAGTATGGAACGTTTTTGATTACTCTACCTCGCTGTAACCATCCACCAGTTATAAGCCGGCGGATCTTAGACACATATTATATATATAAGACCGAAGTTATCGCGATTAGCAAAACAATTCGTGACTTAGCCAAAAATTGCAAAATATTATCGCTACAACTTAACCGGTGCCTGCCGGTTCTAAACTTAAATTTTATCATTTCAAACACCGTTTCGTGACAAATATTTGTAGACGTGAGCACGATCGGTTTATTATTTTTATTGTCTAAATTTATGCCTATTTTCACGAATATTGAAATTCGCTCGAAAAATTATATGCCTGAGGCTAATTATCGCTATTGAATCTGAAAATAATCTCTTTCATGTAACTCAGTCTCAAAATAGTTTTAATTCTTGTAGCCATAGATTGCACACCAAATTTAGTGTCTTCAAGCAACCGATAACCTGATATTTGTTAATATTTCTTTCGGGAAATCGAGATGATAAATATTCGGAAACAGCCTACATAGTTTATATGTAAAAAAATTTACAGCAATTCAATATCGTACATAAGAATATAGAAAAAATCTAAAAAAAACACCGACCCTCTGGCTGGTGGCGAGGCTATTACGAATACTAAATCTGGATAACATTATAATAGTCCTTCACATAGTTTTTTGAGGGTTACAGGAAGCGAATTGTTGCGACGACAAATAATGTTCTAGGATTCGTCTTTAAGTGCGATATCATGGATTGCTTAATGTTTAGTCATTTGGTTTGCATATTGTGGACATCCCTTATAGCTTAATACGAAAACAATCTAACATCACCCTGCCACGCTTCTGTAGCATCTCATTGCGTTAGCATATATAGCGTAGCTGAACACGCTGTGATTGGGGAATGTGGTGTAATGGTAGCGCGCTAGCCTTGCAAGCCAGATATCCGGGTTCGAATCCCGGTTGGTGCAATGTATGATCCTCTTGGACCTTTTCACTTCCTCTGCATCTGCTAGGGCTTAATACTATGGCCGAATTAGATTATATTTTGTATAGTGTTTGATAAATGGCAAATGGCGCCAGGAATCGAACTCAGTTTCCGTGATTTAAAACGGAGTATACAAACCACTGAACTATCTAGGAGCTTCTTTAGCAGGTTCTTTAAACGTCGCAAAGCTAGCAAATAACAGCACACTAACATACACCCACATGACAATTTCAGTCAACACGAAGACTTGACATTGTGCGATAATAACATTTAGCGCCAGTAGATATTAAATAAATAATTAGCAATTTCATTTCTTCATATCGACAAATATGTCATGACTAGTTTCCATTGTCTTCTAGCATTGTTTTTCTTGTAGTGACATAAGTTTAAGTATGGAGGTACATTTAATTTGGCCGCTAGTTGTTTATTTGGGTATTGAGACTTTCTGGCAAGGGCCAGCGGCATCAAATCATCATTCACTGATTGTAATACAGTTTTACCATTCCACACTACAACTCGATAAAATTTGGCCGCTAGCTGTTTATTTGGGTATTGAGACTTTCTGGCAAGGGCCAGCGGCATCAAATCATCATTCACTGATTGTAATACAGTTTTACCATTCCACACTACAACCCCATAAAATTTGGCCGCTAGCTGTTTATTTGGGTTTTGAGACTTTCTGGCAAGGGCCAGCGGCATTAAATCATCATTCACTGATTGTAATACAGTTTTACCATTCCACACTACAACCCGATAAAATTTGGCCGCTAGCTGTTTATTTGGGTATTGAGACTTTCTGGCAAGGGCCAGCGGCATTAAATCATCATTCACTGATTGTAATACAGTTTTACCATTCCACACTACAACCCGATAAAATTTGGCCGCTAGCTGTTTATTTGGGTATTGAGACTTTCTGGCAAGGGCCAGCGGCATCAAATCATCATTCACTGATTGTAATACAGTTTTACCATTCCACACTACAACCCCATAAAATTTGGCAGCTAGCTGTTTATTTGGGTTTTGAGACTTTCTGGCAAGGGCCAGCGGCATTAAATCATCATTCACTGATTGTAATACAGTTTTACCATTCCACACTACAACCCGATAAAATTTGGCCGCTAGCTGTTTATTTGGGTATTGAGACTTTCTGGCAAGGGCCAGCGGCATTAAATCATCATTCACTGATTGTAATACAGTTTTACCATTCCACACTACAACCCGATAAAATTTGGCCGCTAGCTGTTTATTTGGGTATTGAGACTTTCTGGCAAGGGCCAGCGGCATCAAATCATCATTCACTGATTGTAATACAGTTTTACCATTCCACACTACAACCCGATAAAATTGTTGCACAGATTTCACATGTAAGAATGTTTGTGAATATATTACAGCTATAGCGACACAACCGATTGATAAAACAATAACCTTCGTGGTAGACTGCTTTAATTTAGTAAAAATGAGATTTCGCACAAATGACATGAAGCATTTTTTCTGTATAGTAGATGTTTGGTATAATCTTCCAAAATGTTTGGACGGCAGTAATGTAGTATTAACAGCAAAACTATATCTAAATTTCGTCTTATTTTAAGTAAAATCAATTTCCCAGAATAGTGAAAATTCAGCAGTCAATCATCAGATGTTAGTAGAGTTTACTCCCTAGTACAAAACACGTTAATTAAACTTTTAAATTCTGATTACTGTTTTGTATCAGTGTCAATAAATGTATAAATCTGAGGATTAATGCATTTTGAAAGTTTTAAACTAATTATTATCCGCAATTCGGAGCAAACATACAGATTAACATGAAATTGCAGTAATGATGTAAAGAAATGATTCAAGTTCTTGTTTCGCTACATTATGTGGGCCACGATTTTTATATGCTCAAGCGGGTAAGAAAAAACATTTAAAACATCAAGCTTGGGTCAAAAAATACATATTAACTGATGGGTTTACCCTAGGTAATAGAAATTATTAATTGTTCTTATATTGCCACCTAATTTCTAATGCAGGACACTACTTTAATGAAAACATCGCCAATCCATTTGGCAGCTATGAAACCGAAAATGCTACAATATCCTCATGCACCATTCCCTCAAATTCAAAAAATAGCAATAAATCGCTTTTTTGTGTTTATAAAAGAGTCCGATAATGCTTCGGAAACGGCTGAACTCAAGAGAGGCAACAGCAGTAAATCGGTGCACCAACGTCATGCACGCCTTGCGTATTGATAAAACTAAAACTTGTTGAATATACCGGACGTCGTAAAAATGTTTCATAAATAGAAACCAAACCGCTCCAGCGAAGAATCTCTTATTTGTTATTATGTATGACTAGGCACATGATTGTAGCTTCATTAACCAGCGTAGATTGTTTTACGAGCTGAACTCAAGAGAGGCAACAGCAGTAAATCGGTGCACCAACGTCATGCACGCCTTGCGTATTGATAAAACTAAAACTTGTTGAATATACCGGACGTCGTAAAAATGTTTCATAAATAGAAACTAAACCGTCCCAGTGAAGAATCTCTTATTTGTTATTATGTATGACTAGGCACATGATTGTAGCTTCATTAACCAGCGTAGATTGTTTTACGAGCTGAACTCAAGAGAGGCAACAGCAGTAAATCGGTGCACCAACGTAATGCACGCCTTGCGTATTGATAAAACTAAAACTTGTTGAATATACCGGACGTCGTAAAAATGTTTCATAAATAGAAACTAAACCGTCCCAGTGAAGAATCTCTTATTTGTTATTATGTATGACTAGGCACATGATTGTAGCTTCATTAACCAGCGTAGATTGTTTTACGAGCTGAACTCAAGAGAGGCAACAGCAGTAAATCGGTGCACCAACGTCATGCACGCCTTGCGTATTGATAAAACTAAAACTTGTTGAATATACCGGACGTCGTAAAAATGTTTCATAAATAGAAACCAAACCGCTCCAGCGAAGAATCTCTTATTTGTTATTATGTATGACTAGGCACATGATTGTAGCTTCATTAACCAGCGTAGATTGTTTTACGAGCTGAACTCAAGAGAGGCAACAGCAGTAAATCGGTGCACCAACGTCATGCACGCCTTGCGTATTGATAAAACTAAAACTTGTTGAATATACCGGACGTCGTAAAAATGTTTCATAAATAGAAACTAAACCGTCCCAGTGAAGAATCTCTTATTTGTTATTATGTATGACTAGGCACATGATTGTAGCTTCATTAACCAGCGTAGATTGTTTTACGAGCTGAACTCAAGAGAGGCAACAGCAGTAAATCGGTGCACCAACGTAATGCACGCCTTGCGTATTGATAAAACTAAAACTTGTTGAATATACCGGACGTCGTAAAAATGTTTCATAAATAGAAACTAAACCGTCCCAGTGAAGAATCTCTTATTTGTTATTATGTATGACTAGGCACATGATTGTAGCTTCATTAACCAGCGTAGATTGTTTTACGAGCTGAACTCAAGAGAGGCAACAGCAGTAAATCGGTGCACCAACGTCATGCACGCCTTGCGTATTGATAAAACTAAAACTTGTTGAATATACCGGACGTCGTAAAAATGTTTCATAAATAGAAACCAAACCGCTCCAGCGAAGAATCTCTTATTTGTTATTATGTATGACTAGGCACATGATTGTAGCTTCATTAACCAGCGTAGATTGTTTTACGAGCTGAACTCAAGAGAGGCAACAGCAGTAAATCGGTGCACCAACGTAATGCACGCCTTGCGTATTGATAAAACTAAAACTTGTTGAATATACCGGACGTCGTAAAAATGTTTCATAAATAGAAACTAAACCGTCCCAGTGAAGAATCTCTTATTTGTTATTATGTATGACTAGGCACATGATTGTAGCTTCATTAACCAGCGTAGATTGTTTTACGAGCTGAACTCAAGAGAGGCAACAGCAGTAAATCGGTGCACCAACGTCATGCACGCCTTGCGTATTGATAAAACTAAAACTTGTTGAATATACCGGACGTCGTAAACATGTTTCATAAATAGAAACCAAACCGTCCCAGTGAAGAATCTCTTATTTGTTATTATGTATGACTAGGCACATGATTGTAGCTTCATTAACCAGCGTAGATTGTTTTACGAGCTGAACTCAAGAGAGGCAACAGCAGTAAATCGGTGCACCAACGTCATGCACGCCTTGCGTATTGATAAAACTAAAACTTGTTGAATATACCGGACGTCGTAAAAATGTTTCATAAATAGAAACTAAACCGTCCCAGTGAAGAATCTCTTATTTGTTATTATGTATGACTAGGCACATGATTGTAGCTTCATTAACCAGCGTAGATTGTTTTACGAGCTGAACTCAAGAGAGGCAACAGCAGTAAATCGGTGCACCAACGTCATGCACGCCTTGCGTATTGATAAAACTAAAACTTGTTGAATATACCGGACGTCGTAAAAATGTTTCATAAATAGAAACTAAACCGTCCCAGTGAAGAATCTCTTATTTGTTATTATGTATGACTAGGCACATGATTGTAGCTTCATTAACCAGCGTAGATTGTTTTACGAGCTGAACTCAAGAGAGGCAACAGCAGTAAATCGGTGCACCAACGTCATGCACGCCTTGCGTATTGATAAAACTAAAACTTGTTGAATATACCGGACGTCGTAAAAATGTTTCATAAATAGAAACCAAACCGCTCCAGCGAAGAATCTCATATCTGTTATTATGTATGACTAGGCACATGATTGTAGCTTCATTAACCAGCGTAGATTGTTTTACGAGCTGAACTCAAGAGAGGCAACAGCAGTAAATCGGTGCACCAACGTCATGCACGCCTTGCGTATTGATAAAACTAAAACTTGTTGAATATACCGGACGTCGTAAAAATGTTTCATAAATAGAAACCAAACCGCTCCAGCGAAGAATCTCTTATTTGTTATTATGTATGACTAGGCACATGATTGTAGCTTCATTAACCAGCGTAGATTGTTTTACGAGCTGAACTCAAGAGAGGCAACAGCAGTAAATCGGTGCACCAACGTCATGCACGCCTTGCGTATTGATAAAACTAAAACTTGTTGAATATACCGGACGTCGTAAAAATGTTTCATAAATAGAAACTAAACCGTCCCAGTGAAGAATCTCTTATTTGTTATTATGTATGACTAGGCACATGATTGTAGCTTCATTAACCAGCGTAGATTGTTTTACGAGCTGAACTCAAGAGAGGCAACAGCAGTAAATCGGTGCACCAACGTCATGCACGCCTTGCGTATTGATAAAACTAAAACTTGTTGAATATACCGGACGTCGTAAAAATGTTTCATAAATAGAAACTAAACCGTCCCAGTGAAGAATCTCTTATTTGTTATTATGTATGACTAGGCACATGATTGTAGCTTCATTAACCAGCGTAGATTGTTTTACGAGCTGAACTCAAGAGAGGCAACAGCAGTAAATCGGTGCACCACCCCACGTCATGCACGCCTTGCGTATTGATAAAACTAAAACTTGTTGAATATACCGGACGTCGTAAAATGTTTCATAAATAGAAACTAAACCGTCCCAGTGAAGAATCTCTTATTTGTTATTATGTATGACTAGGCACATGATTGTAGCTTCATTAACCAGCGTAGATTGTTTTACGAGCTGAACTCAAGAGAGGCAACAGCAGTAAATCGGTGCACCAACGTCATGCACGCCTTGCGTATTGATAAAACTAAAACTTGTTGAATATACCGGACGTCGTAAAAATGTTTCATAAATAGAAACTAAACCGTCCCAGTGAAGAATCTCTTATTTGTTATTATGTATGACTAGGCACATGATTGTAGCTTCATTAACCAGCGTAGATTGTTTTACGAGCTGAACTCAAGAGAGGCAACAGCAGTAAATCGGTGCACCAACGTCATGCACGCCTTGCGTATTGATAAAACTAAAACTTGTTGAATATACCGGACGTCGTAAAAATGTTTCATAAATAGAAACTAAACCGTCCCAGTGAAGAATCTCTTATTTGTTATTATGTATGACTAGGCACATGATTGTAGCTTCATTAACCAGCGTAGATTGTTTTACGAGCTGAACTCAAGAGAGGCAACAGCAGTAAATCGGTGCACCAACGTCATGCACGCCTTGCGTATTGATAAAACTAAAACTTGTTGAATATACCGGACGTCGTAAAAATGTTTCATAAATAGAAACTAAACCGTCCCAGTGAAGAATCT
>JASANE010017738.1:0-29288 GCA_030248225.1 Trileptium ribeirensis
TTTGGTGGAGGAAAAGTAATATATTCGCTACGGTGTACCACATAGGCTACTTTCGGATCGTGGAGCAAACCTGATATCTGAAATCATGTTGAATGTGTGCAATTTACTGGGCCTCCGCAAACTGAATACGACAGCTTATCATCCAGCAGGAGATGGCATGGTAGAAAGGTTCAACAGAACTATGGAAACAATGATTAGCCTTTATGTTAGTAACAATCAAGACGATTGGGATTTGATATTACCATACGTTTGTTTTGCTTACAGGTGTAGTATCCACGAGAGCACAAACGAGACTCCGTTTTACTTGAACTTCGGTAGAGATCCAACATTACCTTTGGATATTTTTCTACGGCCGGTCAAACCGGTTGACAAGGTTGAGTACGTAAACGATATAGCAATTAGGCTTAACAAAGCATGGGAGCTAGCACAAGTATGTGTTGAGAAAGCTCAGGGTCATCAAAAGCATTATCACGACAGAAAGGCTCGAAATCTGCCTTTTATGGAAGGTGATCGAGTTTTTTTACATGTTCCCGTCGTAGCACGCGGAAAAACTAAGAAATTAGCTAGAGCTTGGCGAGGGCCGTATCGTGTAGCACGGCTAACAGACGATGGAACCGGAGCTACGATTGAACCGGTGCATCGTTCCACGCGCACGGTGTCCAGCCGTGTGAACGTTCGACGGCTCAAACGGGCACCGGTTAGTAATTTTTCGGTACCTAATGCTAATGACACTCAACTAGGCGAAGCAACAAATTTTCAAACTGAGGAAGTACATGAAGATACGTATTCAACATCGCGACCGCAAAATCTCCTGGAAAAATGTGACAATCGTCTTCACCCTGTAACCAGTCGATCGGAAAAGTGTGTAGATAAACAATCATTTCCAGCCAAAACAGATGAAAAACCAAATTATAACTTGAGTAATAATATCGCTCAAGACTATAAGGGTAGAGCTAAACCTCGAAACCCCGGTTTGAAGTTGAATGATAGTGGACGACCCTGGCAGCAGGAAAACAGCAACGCCTGGTATAAGACATCAGTGAAAGGTAGCACAAGTAGTCGCTATAACCTGCGTCCCAGGAAATCAATCATAAAACGTCCCTTTTAGCAAAGCCAAATCTTGCACGCTATAGAAATAGTATCAAATATATCCTACTTGATCATTAATTGAATAATTATTTAACGTTAATTATTATTCTATGCACACATATCTATTTGGAATTATTAATTTCAGGATAAGCTACTGTTAAATATAGCGTTTATTAAATTGGTAATTAATAGATTATCATAGATTATATTCAAATTATTCGTAAATAAAACTGTGCGACATATTCAGACATTTCGGCTCGAAAATAACAATATAATAATAAATAAGCTAGCTTGATTTATAAATGTCGTCGTGGGAAGACTTGCTTGGGGAGGAACCTGATATTGAAATCATGGATGGCGACGACTTGATGGATGATGCGTTACGTCCGACTACTGCTGTGTCGTTACCCGCAGTTCAGCCGGCCGTGGAAATAACTGCGGGTGCGATTAGCGATCAAACGAATACAGATAATTCTAGCGGCACCGAAAATCACGACCGCGAGCAGAACAGCGAAGCTGGCGTTGCACTGAAACAAGGTGGCGGTAGGCAAGCCTCCGTCTGCGATAACCAAAAATTGTCGGAAAACGAAATAGAACAACGAACAGTATTAATACCTCCGGCACACGACATTGCACTAACCGTTAGCTACGGTGAACGAATTGAGCCACCAAGACGGCCCTATCCTATTCATGCTGGGTGGGCTGCTTGGCGCCGTGGCGATCCAGCGTCACCTACATCGGATATGGTGGGTGGGCCAGCAGCTTTCGGAATTCAAAAACCGGTCGCTAGTCGGGGTCGCGCATATAGTAATTCCCATGTAACACGCCGTGCTTACAATATTCGACAAGTTTTCACTGGGCAAGAATTACCAGCGATTTATCGTCACGCTATAACTACAACTAACGGAGCGTCGCGATTTGGGCAAGCTCGTCGCAATAATGCATCGCGCGCACACAAAGGTCGTGATGCACTCATGGAAAGCGAGGGGACCAGGAGGTGTGCAAATGAAAATTCATCAATGATAGCTCACTCTCGCGCAAGATCATGCAATGCTACTATCGATCGTGGTACGAGTCCAACCATTTTCGCTGCCCAGCGTAATAAGTGTAACAAAATTGGTGAAAATAAGGTTAAACCTTACGGAAAAGGAGCAGTCAACAATTCGCGTGCTGCAAAGCAACAATATAAGAAGAAGCCGAAACGTCGAAGTAAGAAATCAGCACTCAAACACAAGTTGCGTGGAATACTAAGGTCAGAGTTGCACAAAGTGCGAAAACGAAATAGACAGCTGGCTGATGGTACTGCGCCGAAGATCGCAGCAGTCAAACGCACAATAACACCTATAACGCAATCCCTTCGGGCGCAGCAACAACTACGAATGCAGGGTCAAGAACGTCGCCGACAGGTGGCGCTGCAACAAGATGCTATAAATTGGAGAGATGCGGCTGCAGTACGAAATCCTGGTCATTATGAACGATGTAAATATGCCGAAACGGATGCCGAGCTGGAGCTATTCGAATTCTATTGGAATAATCAATGTGATCAATCGGTTGGAAATTGGCAAAATGGTCACAACAACAGCAAAAAACATCGTACTCCAGATACTGAACTGCATGACGACGGTCGACGACTTCCAGACCAACCTGCTCCGTCAACATCCAATGCTCAAGCTGGCCTACGACAACAATCGCATTCGCTGCAATCGGAACGCTATATAGACGAACTGGAACGTCAGCGACAAATTACAGTCCGTGAACGTCGACAACGTCAGAAGGAATGGGAGCAGCAGCGGCGAATTTGGCGGGGTCGGCAACGGCAACGAGAGTGGGAAGAGCGACAGGAACAATATCAGCGCCGTGGAATTTAATTCGAAGGTTACTAACGTTTGCCAAGCCACAAATGTACTAAACAGCGTCCCGGGATATATATCGCCTCAATTTCAACAAACTATTCAATAATCCGATAATCATATAGGATTTCATTACTAATTATTATCAGTGCAAAAAATAAAGGGCAACTGAACTATCAACATATATATAAACAATACAGACAATGAATTTAACAAATAGCGACATACTACGAATCGCTGTGTGCAATTTCCGATTTATTATTTACACTACACTTACGTACACTTACGATTTATCGCTTTCTCCTCTTGATAAACATTTTATAGCATGCAATTCTTCAGTTTGTTTGTTTTGCAATTCCTGTGAGTTTTAATGATCCTAACTGACGCGTAAACCAGTTCAGGCCCACGCCGAAATCATATATTTGCGGTACGGAGTCCGTACTTTAACAAACGGTGGGTAATGTAGCGTGTGACTGAGAAGCCTGCCCTAAGGATTGAGCAAGCCGTCTAGAACCAGCTATGCTGCGAATGCTAACAATTTATTTGACATTTAAAACATATGTGGTTAGTCGGCGATTCTGCTCGTAATAAAGAAAATATTAAGTTTCAAGAGCTTGAAGTAAAAAAAACAAAAAAAAATAAAATCTTATGATGCAAGTCAAAACATGACATTTTATTCTAGAGGTTTATAAGAGTGTCTTAAGTTGTAATTGTTGTTCATTCGTATTTTTGCTGCCGTGAGTTACAGTTCTGTGGTGTTTCAATAAATATTGCTACAACTAATTTTAGCCATTATCCTGCGTATTAGTTTGCATCGGCACGTCGACTGGTTTACATGGTTGACAGTGTTAGGAGGACACCTGTGTTAAGTATTCATTCGGCACGGTGTCTTCGTGTGCCACCTGGTAGTGCCTGGCCTAGACGGGCACACCGTGGTCGAGCGCATTGAATTAATTCAGAGCCTTAGCCACTCGCAACGTTACAGTTTTATGGTCTCTTATTCCGCTATGTCTGGCTAAATAAATACAATTAAATAATATTTTTTCAGCTGCTAGCATGTTCGTCAAACAAAAACGATCCACCTTTGTAATTAATTGCCAACGTAAGAGACGTTTTGTAGTTGTAGGCAGTAGGGACAATTGAATGTCTTTGTAAGTACAAGACCTTAATTTACCGTTTTAATGTAATGTATTAAAATGTTTGCTTAATGTTAAAACTCAAACCACAGTGAGAGGTGATTGTAGTTAGTCTTGATCCTAGCGTGTTATAAAAAATCTGTGCAATATGGTTTCTCCAAACTACCAAAATTTCACCTGGGGCGGCATGAGCTGGAGGGTACCCCAGTTCGGAACATGTGGGGGGGGTGATTGGTGAAAAATACCTAGGGTATGCGTATCCATGTTGATCGGGGACTCACCAGTTGAGCTGGGGTGAACATACAGTACTGTAATCGTCGAAAAACGTCAAAAATGTCTCACTTGCTATAATGATTGTAACTGTGCTTACTAAAAGGGTAATTTTAGTGATTTTTATCCCCCCCCCAGAAATAAATTGAGGGATTTTTGCAAAAATTGTGAAAAATTCCCATAATTTTTAGCCCATCAAACAAAAATTCAGTAATTTTTCAGTGCAGCAGGAAAGCAGCTGGGGAGGCCGAAATTTACCTGAGGGCAAAAACTGGGGATAACCGGGGAGGTCTAAATACCTGCCCCTCAATATTTGGAAAAGCCAGACAAAAGATAAATGTAAAATAACGTTTGCGTGGTAATTATAATATTTGATTTATTCAGCTTAATTAAAGGTGGACCTCTCCGGCTGCATCATTATCTTCCCGATCTAGCCTAACACACGATGGTTTTATCTTTATCACAAGAAATTTTAGTACAAGCAGTCTACCTCATTTTATCTTTATATACAATAAATTCAGAGACGTTATTCTTCTTCTGTATAGCGGATAAAAATATACAATAAAACCTACACAACGACATTACGATAACTTACGCCCAGTTCGTTTTCGATTGGATCTCTGTAGTTTTTAACATGGCAACGTGTGATCGGTATATAAGTTTTGTAATAGCGTATACGATTCGTTAGCAAATTTATGAAAGCCATTCGTTTGCTAATCGGCCTTGCACCACCGACTGCAGTTTTGATCATTAACGCGCACAAATTGTTTAAATGTTTTATGCGTTCTTCAAATTGGCCGATTGGACTGAACTCTAGCAGCTGCACGCATGCAGATACAACAGCTTCTGCTTGAGATGAATACTGCAAATCGCAGTCAGGCTAAATGCAAACAAAAATTTTGCTAGCACAGTGTAAATTAAGCAATGTTACATTACCACGACAGCTATGTCAATAATTATACATTTTGCTACTGATTTCAAAAATGAACAATTATTTAGACTAGACTTAGTTAATTTTCGCTGCAAGAATATTAACAGTTTTGTGCTGAATTGACACCAAAATGCCAAAATTACAAAATATATTTAGCAAAATCTTGCATAAATTATACTGAACTATAAATATAATGCTTTATAGTCACGATCCGTGATTGCCTGTAGCTCAGTTTTATACTCATGCCCTATGTGGCAATAATTAGTATGCACCTTAGCAATGTTTCCTAGGCATAAAGGAAAGCGTATTTAAAATTATATGCAAAGCACAGCTTCAATTTCCAAAACTTTGGCCAACTGCACAACGAAAGAGATTTATTTAGTCAAACAATAACCAGGGCATTTTCAGTTTCACATCCTGTTGAAGAATATTGATGAACCAAATATTATATAATGTTAGCAGAATATTGCGTGACAAATAGTGCGATTTCCCCCGATTTCGACTGTACTTGTGTTTGTGGACTCGATAATTTTACTATAACAGTGAAATAATAATTATGGGTTTAAAAACCTTTCGCGATATTGAGTTGTGTTTCAAGCAATATAATGTGGTAAGAATTTTGTAGTCGCCGTATACAGTGGTTTTAATAATTCAATTATAAGTGATGGTTACCAAATATTTTATGTCAACCTAATCAGGTATGAAAGCTATAAATGTTTTGAGCTGCTCAGGTAGATGAAAGCATTACTTTGCAAAAACAACGCATAACACTAATGCGAAGCACTACGTTGCAAAAACAGCGCACAGCGCGAAGCGTAATGCTGATTACCTCTACTGAATGACGAACTCTACTTACCGTGTTTTCGTCGTCCAAGCAACCACTGTCCTGCACAACATTCCAGAAATGCAGTACTGTCTCGAGAGCGCCAGAGGCAAAATCACGTTCACAGGAGTCTAGCAGACAAGCCCACGAAGTAATTTCAATACGGCGCCAGTGGACTAACAGCAGCCGAATAGTTTCAAGATGAATTTCCAATGAGACATGCCGTGCTGCTACAGTTTGCCACTTGTCACACGTTCCTAAAATTTAGTAATAATAGGAAAATTATTAGTTTAGCAGAAATAGCTGTTTCGTTGTTTAACAAATAATTAAGCGTTTTTTGGATAAATCGTCCATAGGAAATGCAACAAAATGAATAGCAGCAACGTTTCCAAAACTTCAAAGAGTTGGCAAATCCATTTCTCACGAGTGACAAAGTAAACTGTTATGGGCAGAAAATTGCATTTAAAGGATATCTCCAAATAATGTATTACATCTGCATGGTTAGGTCATCAGCGCCCATAACGTATCATCCATGGCGTCAACAGCTGCACTGCTCGAAATAGGCGCAAGGCAGCTGTTCTTGGAACCGAAGAATAGCGACTCTGCAATAAAATACGATAACGAGCATCCAACTATAACGAGATAGTAGAACAACATGAATCAGCTGAAAGCATTGAGTATTACTCCTCCTTAAAGCACCTCTACACAAAAAGTATCAGAGCAAAACTTATACAGGTCAGACAAAGTAGCAAGCATTATATACATCGCCTAAGCCTAAAACTTGCGTCACCTGATTTTGTACACTTCCATGCATTGTTTAAGCTAGATATCGTTTCGCATAATTTTTCCATACTCCTTGAACATGACCGGGATGATCTTTCAGGCATTGGCAGTTACAATATCACCAAGAAGAAGTAGGACGAAGTGAATAATAACAGTAGCGGAAAGTTTCTAACATTAATATATTTATGGCTGTATAGCAGTTGGTAAACGTAATCAAAGCTGATAACAGCAAATTAGTGCGCATGGAATAGATATTATTTTGAAACGAAACGAGACTAACGCAGAAATTCTTCAACTTTTGAAGCAAGTTTTAGCAACGGAGTTGTTGCAATGGGAAGCGCTCCAATATGGTTAATTGAATCCAAGATGGCCAGCAAAAGTTCGTGATCTGGATACTCTTCCAACAGTTGTTTGACACGGGACGAAATTGCCGTTAATTTCGACCAAAGTTTTGAGGCTTCTTCGACGTAACTGTCTGCATAAGGATTTCCGTTAGTAGTTTGAGTGCCAACTGGAACGCCTTGTGTCTTGATGCCTTCTAAAAGAATAAAATTACAAAATACCTGCGATATTAACTATCAAAATAATGCAATAATTAATAATAATAATAGCTACTATGAAGTTTAGAAAAGTTCATATTTATCGACCAAAATCTTAATTCAGAATTAGTAAGTTTAATTACAAATCTATCTCATTATGTTTCATTAACTACTAACTAACGAATAATGCTTGCAAGGTCATGAAAACTTGTCCAAAAGTAATGCTACGAACAGGTTTACGGTAAGAAAGTTACGGCTGTGCAGACGTTAACAAGTTTATTCTGAAAAAGAAACATTTCCAGCACTGCCGATAACTTCGATGCCTGGCCTACGATTAAAGGCTCTAGTATTGCGCGCAAGCTTAATAAAACACTGAATCCTTCTTATACGCGTTAGTGCAATAGTAAAAAGAACCTCGAGAATTACAAACTAAAAATTTCGTCTCCCAAACAATGGAGTAAAATGCGCAAAAATACAGAGCACTCAACCGCGGTGTGAATAAACGTCGAGAGAGAAAAATTAGTTTTTATTTACCCGAACAATATGACTTCTCAATAAGCTCATACCAACATCACAGCTAAGTCAAAACTTTGCAAAGCTCACTATCATGGTTTGAACTTGTATTTTATTGTGTAAATGCACACTGTGCAAAAATTAACACAGTCCCAGTTATATCTCATATTCCTGTATTCTGATTCGCTTTATAATAATTCACGACTCAAGCCTTAGAGGTCTAAGTCAAGCGTCAGCAAGCAACATTGTCTAACCCTTGTATTTTATATAGCATGTGCATATAGATGTATATACTAGTAGAAAAAATGTCCTTTACGGGTATGGAAAAAGAAACCCCTGAAAACTGTTATTAGAAAAATATAACGTAGGGTAATGCGTGATATTGGCTACGTAAAGCATCACAGTTGTCGGTGAAAAATGCTCTTACACAATGAAATACCGACGTAATGCGTTACAGCAATGGTTTTTTTTGAAAAATGCATTTATTTGCATATTGGATAGGACGTCATTGGCCGTTGCGGCAGAAAATAAAGCTCTCGTGTTTTCAATTTAGTACGGTGTTCTAGGGTGTGTTGGGCTTGGTGTACCGTACTGTACAAGAACATTGCAGTGGAAAAATTCAATTCTCTTTTGAGCACGACAAAGTTTTGTTGCAGTCAATATAGAAAAAATTTTGATACTAGTGTATAGATTACCACTGATCATGCTCCGTACCTTTCACTTTATTACAACACCGGTAATTGATGTGTATGGTAATGTTTACAGGAAACTTGTAACAGGGGTCGAGCGCTTGAGTGATATTTCACTTTCTTAAAACTTGTATAATACCCCAAGCACAACCATTCGCAGTCAAAACATACTGTAATTTAATGTCGTTAATTCATAGGTCAATATGTCGTTTTACGGCAAGTAGAAAACGTAGAGGGTTATAGACTACAGGAATATAAAATTTGAAATTTGCCTGACCGAAATTAATATAAATACTTAAAACGGAGTTTCACCCTATTTTTATTTATTTTAGAGCTGCTATTTAAGAAACTTATCTTTTCTACGAAAAGTTAACAATCCAAAATAAGGTCAAGTCATAATGAATTTACGAATTAATAATATCGCGATTCAATAAAATATCCTTCAGAAAAAAAGAGATAAAACACTAGAAAGCCTCAAATATATGTTAAATTTCAACGCGTTTTATGCTACTCAACAAAAGCCCCGAATACATTTTCAAAAGCCAAATTATTATCAAATATTACCACGGAATAATATCGTGTATATTGTCAACAGCCCTGTTTTAATAATGTCAACTAGCCTGTCCACAGTGCATCCAAAAAGTGGGGCACCTCAGGGCCCCATTCTCTTGTGACATTTCAACGTGAGGGAAATAAATTTTGTGTAAAGATACTAAGCATTTCCACTTTTTATGTAGTTTTACTGTCGTACAAGTATTTTCAGGCTTTAAAACGCCGTTTTAGCATTAGAAACAATGGTAATTAATGTTTTAAAAACATTTTGCATACAGAAAACAAATTTTGAGACACAAAAAATTCTGGATTTAGTTGAACATGGTGGTTTCGGGCGAGTGGGGTTGAAGCGGTTGGACGTGGCTGGATTTGGGAAGTGCGGGTCCCCATCCCACCACTGTGGACAGGCCAGTTATAATATACTTTATGAGACATTACGTAAGTTTAATGGCATGTCTTCAGTTTGACCACCCAGAACTTGCTCTATTCAGTGGAAATAAACCTGAATATCCACATTTATCTGGAAATCATTGCCGTAATGCATTACCTCGGTATTTCATTATTAGTATAAGAGCATTTTTCAACGATCACCTCCCTTCACATAGCCAATTAAGCACGCGTTACCTAAAGTTATATTTTTTCCTATAAAAATTGTTGCTTTTCGCTGCCCTAAAGATGCATTTTTCCCTACAGTATAATATGTCATTTTTCAAAGACAACTAATGAAACTTGTTAGTACTATTGTTGGCTACAAGAGCCAAAATGCAAGAGTTAGATCATCAAAATTTGGTTAGTTTTGGGAAAATTAGGATAGCAGGAGAATTAAAAAAGCCAAAAATCATAGTTTCAAGTATACCCGATCAATAACTGCCAAAATTAATTTAAAGGCTTCAATTCCAAATAAAGTTGACCATCCCCGACCTTTGTATCCGTAACCCAAACACTATAATGGCAAGCCAAAATTAATTAAAGGCAACCAGAAACCGACAGCTAAAATTGGCCATTTGGGGCTAAATTTGGGCACTTAAGGGGGCCATAAAAACCAAAATCATTAGTTAGGTTGTCCGAAAAAATAAACTTGACCTTCCCCAACCTAGTATCTGTCACCCAAACAGCAATTTGCCCAGCCAGAATTAATTTAACGGCCTCGAATAGCAGCTGGCAGCGGCAATATGGGTTACTGTGACGCCATCACATCCAAAAATGCTTCTCCTTCAAAATGCTTCTCCTCCGAGAATTTTTATGATTTACATAAGAATTCAGGAAACAATATCGGGCAAATAAAATTCCTCAACTTAATGTTTCGATTTTTTAAGGTTGACGCTAAAATCGAGTCTCAAAGCCGGGCAAAATTCTGATTTTTGCGCCCAAAAAATACAGAGTGCGCATCTGTTATAGCGTACTCCTGCACCAATTTTATAGCCAGAACCACCAAACCAGGTGAAAGAATGATCAAATCATTATACAAATGCAATTCCGAACACTTATTTTTGATATTTCACCGCGTTATCGAATTTTAAATATAAGGGCTTCAGACAGGAGTTGACAGCGAAATTTGGCCTTTTTGGGGTAAGTTAGGGTATTTTGAGGGGCTAGGAAAGCCAAAATTATAGTTGGGCTATCAAAAAATAAACTTGGTCTTCCCCGATCTAGTATCTGCGACCCAAACACCAGTAATTTATCAAGAAAAATTAATTTAAGGGCTTCAAACAGGAGCTGACAACGAAATTTGGCCATTTTGAGGGTAAATTAGGGTATGTTGGGAGACTAGGAAAGCTAAAATCATAGTTAGGCTGCCTAAAAAATAAGCACAGCCTTCACTGACCTAGCATCTGTCACATAAACACCAATTTGCCCAGCCAAAATTTATTTAATAGGTTCAAATATAAGCTAAGGTCAAAACCTCGGCTTTTCGGACACCATTAAGTCGAAAAATAAGTTTTCTGAGCCTTAAGAATGCTTCTTCTCCGACAATTAATAAGCTAGAGATATGAACTTAGTCAAAAAATATAGAGCAAGTAAGGCTTCTTATCTTCATGTTTCGATTTTTTTTAATTTTGACCGCAAAATCGAGTTATGGACTCACAACCGGGCAAAAATTTCATTTTGGGCTTAAAAACCGGGTGTACATGTGTTATACCGGAACTACTGTACCAATTTTATAGATAGAACCACCACACTAGATAAAAAAATTGCCAAAGCATGTATAAATGAAATGCCGAACGCCTTTTTTGATATCTCACCGAGTTATGGAGTTATGCCCCGAAATGTAAAACAAATTGCAATCAACACCTATATTTTGTACAATTATGTGTAAGACGGGGATTTTTGGCCCAATTTTGTGGCAGCACTACAGAACTACCCACTGGGTTTTGAAAGCTTCGGCGTGAAAATATCTATCTAATAGGCATGGTGGCAGCCCGTGAGGATCACACAGTTTTCAGGGAAATCAAAAAACCAAGATCGCAAAATCTTTAAATGGTGCGTACACGTACCATTTAAAGTGTAAATATATTGAAAAATATATAAGTCCCGAATGGGCGGCTTAAAGAACCTAGACACCAGAAACGCCCACTGAAACGTATCACTAAACCACTAAGTCCGACTGGAAAAACATGAAAAGAAGGAATTCCGCTTAATCTTTATAAGATCACTGTAAATTATGGTTTCTCTACGTTCGCCTTGTCAGGGGTTAGTGGTTTCTGTCCGAGAAACCACGATATACAAAGATATTGCATGGCGAAAATTTTTGAAATACACACCAAGTAAGAATTTACACGCTGGTGGGAAATTGTGCACAACATTTTATACGTACCTGATTTTGAAAAAGAAAACTTTGTACAACTCTCCGTAGTTCCGCAAATTTAAAGCCTTAGGCGGCAGCATCCAGGACCACCGAAAAGTCTGATTAATTTTAACTCATTGCAGGCTCCGATGATCAATTTTCTACATCCAAAACAAAAGATAGCACGCATTTAGAGTTACACACATTTTGAAATTAATCGAAACCTCATAGTGTTTTGCGGCATTGCCAAGTCAGTTAACCACTTAGTTTTTAAGATGTTAGCAATAAATTATCAAAAAGGCCAATTTGTTCCTTCATTAGCATAGAGTAAGGTTATGGTACGTATGTATTTCATGACTGTCTGGTTTTAGGCGCCTCTCTAAGATTAGAAAACAACGCTACATTTTTGGGCTTTAGAGGCTCTTATGTTAAGATACAAGTCGGTGATAAATTTCATCGCCAAAAGCACATCTTGTCCTAATTTTGGACGTCTATTATGCATCTAAATAGTAAATCAAAATCCAGCCAGATTTAATCAGATTGACATTATTAATACGGATTCCACAGTGGAAGATGTGACTGCATAACACATACTCAATGCGTTAGTGCCATGCGCTACGGTACGTCAAAAGCGAGGAAAATCGAGCCATGGTTGTTATCAAATACATAGCCCAATAGCAAATTAAACAGAAAAAACTATCATCTAACCTTCGGCACCTCGATCATTGACGTTGAAACTCTGCGCGACACTCATATTGCCCGCAGCATTTGATAGGCCAATAATGCACCCGCTAAGTGCTGCTGAGTCCGGATCTGTTGGGTTGTGAAGCGCCACCAATCCTTGATTAGACTTATTTAGCAAATTTAACACCTCCTCCTGCACAATCTGAAACCGCTCAGTTTCAAAGAAATTTATATTAGAATGCACTTTAGAATCTTTAGTCACAGCATCCAGCAACATTAGCATTAGATGGCGAATTTGATCCAATGAGCATCTGAATAATATAAAAACAACGGATAAATAATAAAATATGCTATTTAAACTCCAATGCTATACGACGCTTTCGCTATGTCTATGTTCATACATGTTGTAGAAGTCGTGATTAATAATAACAAACGTTTTAGTCTAACAATGACCAAAACCATCATAATATACAGTACAGTATTTAACATTGACTATTTTCAGTTAATAATTCCGAACTTCGGCTAAGATTGCACTTTCTTAAAGCACTATACATTATTAAAATTAAGGGCAGGTTAAGTCACGCTGTTTTTATCAAAAGTGAGGTGCGGGTAGGCTCCAGCTACGTTTCGGCCCCACGGGTTCGTATCGGATGCCATTGGTTTGTGGACATTGGCAACATTTTGAGCTCCTTAGTTCAGTGTCTCTAGCATTTTTTCGTTTTCCTCGTATAAAAAAGCGCCTAAGTCGACACAATTGCTTAATATTTACAAATTGTGGGGAGTGAGGCCTTAGCATTTTCCGGTTCCTCCTGGTAAGATATGTGGTTCCTCTTGGTAAGATAGCGGGTCCGCCTGGTTCCTGTCTCTGACAATGTTATGAGGCCCCTTTGTTCAACAGCCACTGCCAATTTTTTGCCTTTTTCGGTAAAATGTCCCAGACTATTATTAACTAGTTTAGCCCTTTGAACTGAAAAACACTGGAAGCCGATAATTTTAAAATTTACAATCCCCCAGTGTGGATGGTGCCGCCGTTTTACGCAACATCCGGTGACACTTTTCTGTAAAATTTTATGATGGAGAAACCAGCCAAAATAATACTTTCCTAAATTTTTATTTTGCAGAGATCCGCTAAGAAGGGGGCTTGACCCGTCACGTTGGGCTGCTGTGCCCAATTAGCCGCCCCCTCGAAAGTTTGACAACTTAAATTATAGATTTTGACCGCGAGATATTTTCATCTCCAACCACCGTAAGGTGCAATTCAGCGATTTTCGACATTTGTTGCTCATCTGAGTTGTAGGACGCAGTAATACAGAAGCAGATATAGAAAAGATACTATAGGTAATAAATTATATTCATAATATACTAGTATATCGCAACTGAGGATGAAACGGAGCGAGCGTGGTTTCATCGAGTGGTCATTTTGTGTAATGGTGTTTGATGTGTAGTACATTAAAACCTCTGAAGCCATGAACCTAAACCTAAACCCATCGAAAACCACTCAAAAGGATCGAAATATTCGAGCTGATCTGTAGGTAACCAAATCGTCATATCCAAAGTACCGAAAAAGCTAATACATACATAGAACATTCTCGATGCACTATATGGAATATATTATAAAACAACTGAAGGTAGACTATACTCTGGAAATGAGGTTCATTGACCCTGAACCATTGAAAACCTATGAAAAGGCATTCTATAAATAAAATCATTTATGAAACGTTCAGAAACACCTTTAGTCCATTTTTGATGCCCTACACGCAAAATATAACCAAACAATATAATCACACTATTTTGGACATCCGATTCGTCGGCCGTAAAACCTTTGAAACCCAATGAAGAGGAATATAATCAAATTTAACTAAGTGGTATACGTTTTTCTATGTCAAGCCTGTGTTTTGCCAGATAGGGCCGCGAAACACTGGTACTAGTATGGTTACATTTGGCTAAGATACTTCAAAAATTTTTTTTGCTATTTTAACTCAGAAGATGGGGTCGGAGCTGTTTACGTTCAATTAAACGGCACATTCTCACCACTTTTGCCATCGAATATAAAATTTAACAAAATCTATCAACCTGAAGATGAGTTATGTGTGACAGAAACAGACAAAAATATAAATTTTGACGATTTTTCAAACGAGCGCCCTCAGTGGAAGCTCCGCTTTTCCCGTTTCAATTTTGATTAATACATTATGATATGATGCATAATACATATATAAATATTGGCCCTTCTATCCCCACCACCAAACTCGGAGTCAGACTTTGATTTAGCGATTTACACTGAAAAACACTAGATTCTGACATTGTTATTCAGAGATTTCGAAGCCACTTAGTTGAACTGTCGGCGCTCACTATTTCATGCTAAATTCAACCTCTCATTGCTGCGAACAAGGAATGCCATCGGTTCGAGCCCAATGACATAATTTTTAACGAATGGAGAATTAGTTGCCGTGACTAACAAATTATTGAAAATGCGTAAAATAAAGACTTGTTGATTATAATGTCGCTTATTACTATCTGATAGTATCTTGATAGGTATCATAAGTAATATCTAACATTAACTCGCCAAAACGTAATTATCAAAGAATCAAAGATAATTTGACCCTTTTCATTATTGAACTCTCAAAACGATCATGTCTATGTGCTTTTGAATGTTACAGACAAGGCTGGCTACATTGTGACCAACACTATTCCAAATTAGATTATACCACATGAAGCATACAATAGTCGTCGAAATCAGAAATTACGAAGGTCGGCAAAACAACAAAATTAATACTATTTAGCTACTGTTTTAGTGATTTTTACATACAATTGATACCGAAACTGTTAAATTTTATTGCAGCAGCTAGAATTCTGGAACCGAATGACGCAAGTTGGTAAATTTTTTGCAACGCAAAGTTGCTAAGGTGCTCATGTCCAAGTTTGACCGTTTTTGGACTACACCAGCGGGAACATTGCTATCCTCTGTAGCTTAGCAATAGGTCACGTCGTTTAAATTGTTAGAGTTTTAATAATTACAGTCGCAATACTTGTAGAATTAACAATGCTGTTACGACATTATTCACTGCGCAGTAATGACTTCAATAATTTGGACCAAAATCATCTATAATTTGTTATCATCTGTAACTTGATGGTTGAAAAGCCAATTTGGCTCAAATTTGTGAACCTAATGTTCACTGTTATATGCATAGTAAACTCTAAAACCCTCTTGTAGACATGCGAAAATATTTCGTTATCCTGAACGCCTATAAAAATTAAGACACCTACGGTATTATTAATGTACACTACTCGCCAGAAATGAGTGTCACATTTGGAACGAACGAACATCGAATAGAATCGAACAAAATTTATTTATTCTCGAACAAACCTCGAACACTTTTCGAATAAACTTCGAAAAGCTTTCGAACAAATTTAAAAAAGTGCACCAAAATTTTGAACATGTTTTGAACAAAATTCGAACACATTTCGAACAAAATTTTGAATTTATCGGGCCAACGTCTCACGAACAGCACTTATTTCTGACGAGTATTGTTTTAAGCCTTTGCTGTTTGCCTTAAATCCTGGACTAACTGCAGCTGAAACGTAAAACAGAAGGTGCGCAGAAATGGTGTACAGCGCATTGAAGCTTATGCGTGTGTTATATAGGTAATTATGTATCACTTTAGTTCAGCCTTTACATTTGGTTGTATAATTAGTATGACTAGCTGAATTAAGCTAAGATGATGTTACTAAACCTATAACGGTCTCAGCACAGTTCCTAGTTAATAAATACCGAGTATATACAGAACTAGACAGAACTGGGTGCTGTACGTTCAAGAGCCTGTAAATATTGTTTGAAAATGTCCGATATCTGTTCAAATTTTTAGCGCTCTTTTCATGAGTTCGAAAGCTTTCAGCAGCTCGAGAATAATTTATTGTTCGATATTTACTCGCTCAAAACTCGAGTCTCCTTGACGAGTACTACAGTTACAACCAGTAAGCGTAATACATTACAAAAAGCGAGCGAAGCAATAGGCAAAGCATTTTATATATTATTATTTATGTATACATGTATTTCAACGAAATATTTAATCAATTTATACTAAGTATCACGTTTTAGACACTGGGCTCTCCAAATTGGGGTGCTAGCATTTTCCGATTCCCCCTGGTTCAGAACAGGTGTTCCGCGGTTCACGCCCCTGGCAAAATTTTGGGGTCCCCCAGTTCACAGCCTCTTGGAAATTTTTTTGTTTCCAATCGGTCCAAAGTACAAAAAAATTGATCAAAATTTGTACTAAAATTCCGTTCTGGCGTCAAAAATTTCTCAAATTTTATCAGAATTCGCTTCAAAATAGCATTTTATCTCCATCAAAAGCGTTTTGGCAATGTTTCTGACACTATTTTAACCGTTTTTCTCTTGGCAAAATGCCGCCAGCAAAATTGGGCGCCCCCGGCTCGGAACCAGGGGACTCCCTGGTTCATGCCCCTGGCAAAATTTTCAGCGAATGGAGAGCGAAGAACCTGATGTCAAATCCACCATATGAAAAGCTAGCTAGGTAAAAAAGAGGAAACTAATTAGTAAAATCAACTAATTAATTAACTAATTATTAGCATATATAATAAAATCAAGGACGTGTAAAAGTCACATATTCATGATCAGCGACATCGAAAACTCCCGAGCGCAAAAAACAGCTATTTTAAGGTAATTTTAAAATTTGCATAAAATTAACTATTTAGCTAATCAATTGCTTAACTAATTAGCATATACGGCCAAGTTTTAGAACTTCAGAAATGTCATATTCTTGATCAGCGTCATAGAAAACCCCGTGTGCAATTTTTTCATTCTCGAGCACTTTGAAAATTTTCAAAAAATTAGCTAATTAATAATTAACTAGTAACTAGTTAATTAGCATTTTTGAACATTCCCGAATTGTGATAAACGCCAGATTCATAATCAGCACGGCGATATGTCACCAAAATAATAGCTTTACGGTAATGATTCATTGGAAAACAAGCAATTTTTGTTTGAAAATGCTAAAAATTCGTTGACACACTTAACTATTACTGTTTAACTAAAGCAAATTTTAACAAAATGTATTATGTCTTGCACCAGTCCGGTATTAGGCCTTGCAAACAAAAAGTTTTTAAAATCGGTCCAGTAGTTATTGAGGAGTTCAACGAATGGACGGACAGACGATGTCAATTTTTATTTGACGAAAACAACAACCCTTCGCTTCGCTAAGCTCACTTAAAATTAATTGCTTAAAAATCGAACTAAGTTTCGTTTTTCGTTTAAGCGAGAATCGATCGCTTTGCGATCAATTTATTCAAGTTCGATTGCGTTAATTGTTGAAACATTCATTTAATAATAAATACTTGTGTTTAATGAATCTCATTTAAGCGAAAATTCATCGATTGCAATTTCGTTCGATTTTTTTGTGTATTTAAATCTCATTGTAACTGTATATGCATTGGTCGCTGCTAATGGGAACCCGGGAAAACGGCAAAAAACGACTGAACCAGGTTCGTGCCTCTGGAAAAAATTTGGCTGCCCAGATTAAATTTCCTTGAGTAATTTTTGCGTTCTCCCGATAAAAATACTCAACTACCACGAGTTTGTTGACACAAAAAGTGACAATATTTTTGCAAAATTCCGCTATGAAACTAAATTACGTAAAACTTAGCATTATGCCACCTGGCAGAATTTCGTTCCCCGTGGTTCCTAACCACTGGTATCAGCACGGCTCTCCTGACAAGATTTTTTACGAATGAAAAAGCCAGGCATATGAATTAAACAATAGTATTAAATATTATTAAACATAATTATAATTTTAGCATATATACATCTATATACGATGTACTTTATTTATATACATAAATATATTCTATTATATTATTTTATGCATATCTTATACAATTTTAAACCAACGAGTATAAATTTTGCAACCTGTCAGTCTTGGATATGTCCGGAGTGATACATCGTTGTGACTCAGCATCGTACATGTCACAATAGTTGGGAAACATTTGCAACATTTCTTCTTGTTCTTGTTCATCGATAGATGTTGACGTAGTTTTCGGCCGATATGTATAGTACGTGCCACTGACTTGTGTTTTTTCATTCTAAGAAAAATTTTGTGATGTAGGCACTACTACAGATGAGCACCCGTAAATGCTTAGAATTACAGCGTTGTAAACATGCTCAATTACTGCCGTTGTAGTTTATTTCTATATTAAAGACAAAAGGTATAGTCGTTTAGATATAGCGGCAAGGCGGATTTTGGCTGCTAACTACTTGCAGAAATGGGGTACACCATAAGTCTTGCACGACGCTTTGGCAGCCATCTTCTGTGCAATGGAGCCGATTTTATTTGGTAATAAATTAATATGTCTTAAGATATGAGTCAAGCTGATTAAAAACTGATATCTGTTTACACTACAAGAAGTTCATTAAAAATTTTGTAGAAAAATAGGACCGTGTGCCACTCAGACATACTCAAATGCAAAAAAAATTAAATACTAAAAAATTACCGGGGGGAGCCCAAAATTTTGCCAGGGGGCATGAACCGAAGGGCACCTGTTTTGAACCAGGGGGAACCGAAAAATGCCAGGACCCCCACCTTCCCAATTTGGAGTCTGGCAAAATCAAGCGCGCCCCGGATCGAAACCAGAGGAACCCCGGGGCCCCACTGACAATTTTTTGTTGTATGGAAAGCCCCGCTTAGAAGAATATGAATAATATTCTATTATTACTGTCACATTCGCCTACAAAACTATTTCATATATACCCTACATCTAAAGTTTGAATTATATTTACTTCCACGGGTCTGTTACCTCACTGAAAAATGTTCAGCGATTTAGACTATACTTTACTTGTGACGTGACGTTCTCCTGAGGATCATGAAATGTGGATGTTTCAAAATAATTATTTTCTATTTTATCCCATTTTTATCGCAGATTCTGATTGGTCTGAACATACAGAATATCAGTACTTATGTTTCATACAAAAATAGTTTCTGAACACATTGTAAGTGGTAAGATGCTAATTAGCAGCGTCTTCTAGGGGTACCTGATGCACCCGAGTTGACAACTGAAACAATAATTTTTTCATCATGTTATGGTCAGAGATCCCCATTTAAGTTGACCCCCACAATGAGTGGGTGCCTAGCAGTTGAAATTTTCTGGTAACACCCATGATGCGTCTGGACAGTGAAATAAAATTTCAACCAACTAAAACTTCACTGTTTAACAACCTAAAACTTCACTGTTCAACAACCTACGTTGCTTGAAATAGACGAGCTATGTAACAGTTTACATGCTTACCTCTAGCCGCCACTGACGAAAAAGCCATAGAAACGCTTTGTTGATAACTTCTCGCACGTCATTAGTAAATTGAAAGTTTGATGCAAAGAAATAAATAGAGCGAATAATCAAGTCACACAACCTGAAATCGCGAAATCAAATCATGGCGTTTAATGAATCATATAGTCGCACTTGGCTAGAAGAGCTCACTCGCTCACTTAAATGCTACGGATACAATGTCATTACTGCGAAACATAATATTTTGGATCCGCGTATATATTATATACATATACATGTATATGCATATTATATATATGTACATATTATATATACTTCTCTGACAAACGTCAACTTGACGTGTCGTGTACCCATATCGCTAAAATTACAAAGAATGCTTATTTGGCGGCGGTTTTGTGAGACTTTTGCAAACAAATTCTTCCAGCGGTGAAAATTCCAGTTATGTTTCTGGCTATCGATTACGTTAAGACTTGTTATAAATATTCACAATGAGTTAAGCTTGAACGAATCATCGTGGATACACAGTGTCTTCAGAATTAATAAAGTAAGGGCTAAATATGTTTTGTAGGTTATGGCCAGATTTTGTCTAGCCTGTATTTCATGGACATTTTGCCTGGAAACCAACCATTCGCGGTATGAGTAAACAGTGGTACGATATGCTAACAAAAACAGTTTTTAGCTGTTCTATAAAACTTGAAATTGGTCATCGACAACAGGTAGATAATAGCAACAAAACATCAGAATTTAAGTATAATTTAAGAAGTTTTTCATTTATTACTAAATATATTTACCCTAAGGTAGGTTATCTTGTTGTATAGCAGTAATATACAGTAATAAAACACAGTTTATTGCAACACTTTACAATTCGAGAACCGATTATAAAAACGAACCTAAATTTGCTCGCAATATTGAGAGCAAAATCGTCCAGAATCGTTACAATACTCCGAAGAGACTGTGCTGACGTGGCTGTGCCATTGATATTCAAGGAGTTTAATGATAACGAGTAAAGCACCTAAAATCAATATTATTTATGTTTTATTACAAACGAAACCAATATACAAAACTGACTGTCAAAGATATTTAAAAATAAACTTTTTTATTTTCAGGCAAAGGAATCACATTGATTTACAGATATTGTACTTTACCGTGAACGGTATACATGATTTTTGAAATTCTGAGTAGTGAGTGAAACGAGCGTAGCGAAGAATCCTCACTGGAACAGAATGGTGCATTTCGACGGTGTTCGTTTCTGTGTTTTTATGGGGTAAAACCTATAACCTCAACTTCACCTCGGTCGAATGACTCGCGTGATAGCTTACTCAAAAGCTCAGAATCTCTATTATTGCACTTTAGTTAGACGCTAAAGCGGATTCTAGCTGTTTCCGTCGTAGAAGGGGCCCGATGGATTGGAATCGGGTTAAAAAAGGTCCGACAAGCATATTCTTGGTTGTATCTCAGCAATCGGTGCAGATATTTCGACCAAGCCAGGTTCATTTTGTAGAGCGATTCAGTTTCTATAAAACCTTATATTAAGCTTTTGCACAATCAGGATTTAGATTCAAAATGGTTTTCAATAGCCCAAGAGACTAAAAATACACGAAAATGGTAATATCTCCTGAACCACGCTAATTATATGAATGATTTTGGGCTCATTTTGTAGTGCAATTCACCCTCTATGCAGCTGAAAATTAATCAGCTCTGTTGGCACTATATACGCTGCGGATTTACGTTAGAATGTATTTTTGATTCGCCAAAGATACCTACAATACACGAAAATGGCACCACCTCCGTAATTGCTCCAGCTATGTGGGTGTGTTTGGTATGATTTTATAGACTCTATGTTATGTAACTGTAGGTAATATACTACTGTTTTATTTATTTACGCTGCAACGTTGGGTCAAGCTGGGTTTTTGAATGGGCCCGAGAGACGCAAAATACACGAAAATAGCAATATCTGCCGAAACGTTCGAGCTGTTTGGGTGATAATGGGCTCATTTTGTAGAATAATGTAGCCTCTATGTAGATGGAGATGATGAACCGCTGTTGTTTTCAATTAAGCTGCAGGGTTGGGCTAAAATGGGTTTTTGATGGACCAGGAGGCCCAAAATATACGAAATTTAAATGGCAGTACTTTTGCAACCGCTCGAGCTGTATGGATATTACTGATCTCATTTTGTAGAGCAATTATTCATCCTATATGTAGGTGCCCATCCTAAGTCTCTAAATACACAATAAGCGTTACACCTCATCAACTATTAATACAATGCAAGCTGTGTACGTCTCTCTAAATTACATATTCAACACTCAGAGTCCACCGACTTGGCGATTAGTTTATAGCTACTACTTTATATATATTTTTCATATTTAGTGCTTGTGGCTACATAGATTGGTGCTGATCTGGCGCTATCTGCATGGTAGGCTGAAATTAAATATATATTGGCAGGTTCTATTGGGTTAGTAACAAGTAGCCTAACCTGGTTTGGAGGAATAAGATTTTCGCATTGTAGATGATTGTCTGGCTTTGTTGTGGCAGCTACGTTGAGACCAAGTTGAGCCAGACTGACGCCCAGTTGGAACGGTCTGCATATGTCAGTGTAAGCGACAAACTCCGCTGATAGCTGAAAAGACCAAACGTGTGATGAAGTGGCAACTTCATTTACACACCAATTGCAGAATTCATTAGCGACAAGTTTCATGATATTTAAATGTTTATTCAGTAAACAATGTCCTATTATTAATTGCTCTATTTTCATCATGCGCTTTTTATTTAATTTGCACACATACGATAATTTCGTATTGATTCTAGGCACTAATATTCGATTTTGGCGACAGGAAGTGCCGTTTTCCAAACTTTTATACCACTGCGTTTCACACCATTGCTTGATGCGTTAGTAACACTACTAAAACTGATCCCTACTGCAGGTTCACATTCAATAAATCTTGCGGAAGCACCAAGTTTAGCAAGGTCATCAGCAATTTCATTAACTGTAAAATCACTCTGTCCGCGAATCCACGCTAACGTTACTTGGTTATATATCAGCAATTTATCTAGCGACAGCCGACATTGACTAACTATATCAGACTTAACTGACCAAGCTATAATAGCTTTAACAGCTCAGCTTGACTATCATTAAATAACATAACATGCTTCTTTTTAACTGCTTTACCCATTAGGTACGATACACACTGATCAATGACAACTTCTAATTGATAAACATACAATTAATACTGACCTAAGGAAATATACCATTAGGACCAGTTTGGACTATAAATCCCTGCACCGGAACCTCATTGGCTGTGTTACCATAATCCAAGCGCGAACCATCTGCAAAGCAAACTATGCATTACTAGACTGGGCTCTCCATTCGCTAAAAATTTTGGAGCAATACGTTACATGTTGTGTTACGTTATATTTCGCCTAATACGAAATTTAGATTTTATTTAAAAATACTATAAAAATTGGTTCGTCAAACTGGAGACATTGCCCAGCTTGGTTACGCTTTACTAGGTCATTTGGCGTAGTGCAGGATCATCGCCATTTTGATTAAAGGTTTCCGTTTCTTTAGTGACTTCCGTAATGCCGGGCCCTGCTGGCCCGTTGTCTTTAATTAATACCTGCTTCCTTGGCCCAACTAACCCACGGCTTAGCTCGTTTTACTTGATTAGCGCAATCCTGCTTCTAACGCATCGTTTCCTGAGAAACGCCTGCTAAGGGCCAGTGATAACCCCATTTTGCCTCCTTTATATTTTTAACAACGATTAATGGTACACAGCATAATACTCCGGTCACGCTCCACCGGTATCCGATCGCCCGTCCCACGATATTCGCCCCGTATTTTGACTAAACTTTGCATACTTTCTCCTTTTGTATATGCCGTTAGAATCCGCAAAACCTCGGGCTGTTACATCTCTTAAAATTTTTTTGGATTTTATAGACTCCTTACTTATGGTAGTAAGTTAAATTTGTTGAGATACGAAAAGAAAGTGAGATTTTTGCGTGATTAATTCCATGTGATGCACAGCCCTTGATTCCAATTAGGTAAAATTTGTATGAAATGTGAATATTTAACCCGTTTGAGCTTAAAATTACCGTAAATTTCGAGAATTTTCCAAAATTGTAGCCCGTTTGGGGATAAAATTACAATAAGTTTCGAAAATTTTCCAAGGATTTCCCAAAAATTTGTTAAAATTTGTTAGAATTTGCTAAAACGAGGGTAGAAGGACGATCAATTTGTTTGGTTATCACCAAAAACGCGTCCCTTCTCCCTTTATTTTCGGTAGTTTTGGAAGTTTTCCCTTATGGTTTATAATATTTTGAGTTTGGTTTCATAATGTTTGTATTAGCGAAAATGTACCTTTGTTTCTCCATTGAATATTTACCCAACGTTCTAAACGTTATATATATAATACACGCAATGTTATTATTGAAGCGATTATATACATTTTATATACCTCTTGGCACGTACCTCCGATCGATTTTGGTTTCGTTTACCCCAGGAAAGAACCCGGCTGCCGGTTATGCCCTAACCTAGGGGTCATTTTAAGTAGTTTCCAGTCAAAATTTGGGGGTTGGTCTACCTATTTGGTTTATTTTAAGCAATCTGGCGGTTTAGCCAAAGTTGGTCCTAAATGTTCGCCATACCGAGTATCCTAGTTCAAGTTTGCACTTCCGCTTGGTAGGTTTCCTAACCCACCAGGTTGTATCTATTGCGCCTATCTGATTCAGTTACTTGCATTTCTCGTGACTAGTACCTTAAGTTATTTCCCTAGTTGCATTTCGGTGTCGTTACTCAGCTCCGTACTCGCGCTCCTTACTCACGATTTTCCTTTCCAATACGCTGCCTACTACTTTGGGTTGGTTGATTTTGTTTCCTTTCATGCTCTTATTTCCCCCTCGCTCGCATTAGCTGTTAACGCTACGCTTGCACGCTTACAATCGCTCAGGGTGTCAAGCGTTTTAACTCAGCGTCGCGAACCAGATGGTCTACCCACTCGCGTAGGTTGCGACGACAGTAATTTGATACCATCGGCTCGCGAAACTGAGGTCGCTCGCCCCACTCCATGTGTGGCTCATCCCGTTCCCACGCGTCGGGCGTGTTGAACGCGACGGGCCACGTTGGGATAAACACGTTGTGGAGCGTGTTGTACCGCTGACGGTGGTTGATTAAGATGTGTTTCAGTTCGGCTGTCCAGGACGCTGCGTCTTGGTTTGTAGCAACCCAGCGCGGTGTAGGTGGCGTCATAATAATGGTCGTTGTCGGCGCTACTCGCTTTGATAAGACCCCGAGATGACGCTTCACCTTCTTGAATGCTGCGTTTGGGTTTGTCGCATGGAGCTGCTCCAGAGGCGCTTTTCGGTAGATATAGTTATAACCGCCTAATGCGGCGGTTACGTTATAAAACGCCCGCCATGTGGAAGATTTGTCCACGTATGGTCATGACCACACGAGGGCAGTAGGAGCAGGCAGAGCAGCTCGCGACACCAGCTGTATTATATGGCGTCTTCACACCCTATGTGAAACTTATTTGAAAAAAAAAGCGGGAAAACTAGCTAACTGAAATTCAAATGTGCGCTAATGATGAACCCATAAACAATTCCTCGAAATCGGCATAGGAAGGCGCTCAAAGAAGAGAGCGACAAACGCCATACAACTGAAAAACGCAAGACATCTTCAAAAGACTCATCGAAGTAGCGAGAAGAATCGGGAGACACCAGTATAAATGCGAGGCCAAACACTATATAGAAATGCTAGACAGGGTCTGTACACTATATCGAACGGTAGCAGCTGTACGGGACAAAACTTCCACAGGCGGGCAACTTATTGTAACCGCCTAATGCGGCGGTTACGTTATAAAACGCCCGCCATGTGGAAGATTTGTCCACGTATGGTCATGACCACACTATGGTGCATGGTACTCGGACGGGCAGACAGTGCAGCACAAGTTCTGGTATACCCCACACCCCGTATATATACATCCTTTGTTCGAACCCCTATCTATATAAAAATCGAAAAAAATAGGAGACTAGAATACCAGCTAATTTACATAACTATAGCGCTACCCTAAAAAAACCAAACCGACGAACCCGTCGTACTCTATAGTTCGGTAGGAAGCTCCCGAAGAAACTAACGCGCACAACCGCCACACACAACACAAACTCCTAAACACCTTTTTTCAAAGACTTCCATACGAAAATAGGGAAAATAAACCATGCAAAAACCCCATGAAAAATGCCTAAAGTCTACCAAAAAACTATAAGAAAATCCATGAAAACCGTACGCTTTCCAAAACTATCTATACCGCTGCAGGCACGCAGCCCCCCGGACCACCGATGGCGCCGCATAACAGGATGATGCAGTTAAGCTGTGGCGTGACAATGGCATTTGCGGCTTGGCTACCCACTAACGTCATCGCGCCAGGCTGGTGTCCGGCCATCCGTTGACCAGCCACTTATTGTCCTCGGCCACTTCCAGCAGTGGTAATGCCAGTGCATCTCCCAGGATGGCTGTTCGGGGCCACCGTACGTTTCCGGTGGCGCGGAATTCGCGCACCTCTTCGAGCAAGCGTCCCATGATATTATGGCAGCGTCCGGGCGCTTCGTTGTTTTGCAGTTGCTGACTGGAGCGTCCGACACCCCAGAAAGCGTCCGTGGAAGCTTCAAGTAATTGCCGATCCTCAGTAAGTTGGAGCACATGTGCATACTCCGGGATGGCAAATTTCTTGAGCAATATTGGGCGCATGATATGCTCCAATAGCGGCTTAAGGCGGGCGCTGGTGACATAATCAATCAGCTCGTCCTTGAGCACCCGAGCTCGCGATTTGATCTGTAGCGGCGAGTCAGTTGTGTCCATTAACTCGCGTGCAGCATCATGGTGTTCGAGGAGCGCCAGCACCTGGATGTGATAGTGTCGCTCCACGGAGTTGGCAAGCACGCCGTCATTGCTGAACGGAGCTGGCGTTTCGTGCATGTTCGACAGCTCTGGCCAGTCTGTGCCATGCGACAGGAATGCGGCGAACGGCTTGTTCAAATCTACCCGGTAGACTGGGATCGTCGGCAGTTTGAATAAGGCCATCTCCGGCGGAGCGTACGGTCCGACCGTTGATACTCGTCCGCCGGATTTTCGGTTTGGTGTCACGTCGACGTTGCTGGTGCTCATCTATAAAGGGAATTTATATCAGCATGTTTGTGAGTTACTTAACTGTCGCAGCGCTTCATGTTAAGTGTGTTCCCATTGTGCGAATTATGTATTACTAATTTCCTAGGTCTAGTTCGCCTGCTCTGACTGAGTTTGGCCGGTATGGTAGCTTGGGTTTCTATCATCTCTGGATGATTCAAAATTTTGGTGTATTTTCTTTTGTTCCTCCCCTTCTTCTAACCCGTCCTAACGATTTCGACGGAATTGTTTATGGGTTACAATCAATTAGCGCAAACCATTTGAAATTTCAGTTAGCTAGTTTTCCCGCCTTTTTTTTCAATAGTATTCAAACATAGGGTGTCGAAGACGCCGTAGTGTGATTGCTGCGTGGTGTCAGCGACACCATAACTTGTGCTGCACTGTCTGCCCGTCCGAGTACCATGCACCATAGTGTGGTCATGACCATACGTGGACAAATCTTCCACATGGCGGGCGTTTTATAACGTAACCGCCGCATTATTTTTTTTTTTTTTTTTTTTTTTTTTTTTTTTTTTTTTTTTTTTTTTTTTTTTTGTTTTTTTTTTTTTTTTTTTTTTTTTTTTTTTTTTTTTTTTTTTTTTTTTTTTATTTTTTTTTTTTTTTTTTTTTTTTTTTTTTTTTTTTTTTTTTTTTTTTTTTTTTTTTTTTTTTTTAAAAAGGCGGTTATAACTATATCTACCGAAAAGCGCCTCTGGAGCAGCTCCACATGACGAACCCCAAACGCAGCATTCAAGAAGGTGAAGCGTCATCTCGGGGTCTTATCAAAGCGAGTAGCGCCGACAACGACCATTATTATGACGCCACCTACACCGCGCTGGGTTGCTACAAACCAAGACGCAGCGTCCTGGACAGCCGAACTGAAACACATCTTAATCAACCACCGTCAGCGGTACAACTCGGCCCCACAACGTGTTTATCCCAACGTCGCCCGTCGCGTTCGACGCGCCCGACGCGTGGGAACGGGATGAGCCACACATAGGAGTGGGGCGAGCGACCTCAGTTTCGCGAGCAAATCGTATCAAATTACTGTCGTCGCAACCTACGCGAGTGGGTAAGCCATCTGGTTCGCGACGCTGAGTTAAAACGCTTGACACCCTGAGCGATGTGTGGGGCCTGCAGGCGTCACGTTAACAGCTAATGCGAGCGAGGGGGAAATAAGAGCATGAAAGGAAACAAAAAAATCAACCGAACCAAAGATAGCTAGGCAGCGTATTGAAAAGGAAAATCGTGAAAGTAAGGAGCGCGAGTACGAGAGCTGAGTAACGACACCCAAAAATGCGACTTAGGAAGAAAATAACTTAAGGTACTAGTCACGGAGAAAATGTGCAAGTAACTGAATCAGATAGGCACAATAGATACAACCTGGTGGGTTAGGAAACCTTACAAGCAAAAGTGCGAAACTGGGAGGTTAGGGATACTCGGTATGGCGGACATTTAGGACCAACTTTGGCTAAACCGCCAGACTGCTTAAAATAAACCAATAATTAGACCAACCCCGATTTTTTGACTGGAAACTACTTTAAAATGACCCCTAGGCCTAGGGCGTAATTTCGGCAGCCGGGTTCTCCTGGGGTAAACGAAACCAAAATCAATCAAAGTTACGTGCCAAGTGGTATATAAAAATGTATATACATGCGCTTCAAATAATAACATTGCGTGTATTATATATATAACGTTTAGAACATTCGTCAAATATTCGATGGAGAAACAAAGGTACATTTTCGCTGATTAGAACATTTTTTATGCAACCAAACCCAGAAATATTATTTAGCAGAGTGAAAAACTCCGAAACTACCGAAAATAAACAGAAAAAGAACACGTTTTTGGTAATTAACCAAACAAAAATAATCGTATTTTATACCCTCGTTTTCACAAATTCTAACAAATTTTAACAAATTTTTGCAACGTTAGAAAATTTTCGACAAAAAGTTTATCTAATTTTATCCCCAAAACGGAATACAATTTTTTGGAAAATTCTGAAATTTTACAGTAATTTTAAGCTCAAACAAGTTAAATATTCACATTTCATACGAATTTTACCTAATAAAAATCAAGGGTTGTGCATCACATGGAATTAATCACGCAAAAATCTCACTTTTCTTTCGTATCTCAACAAATTTAACTTACTACCATAAGTAAGGAGTCTATAAAAATCCAAAAAATTTTAAGAGATGTA
>JASANE010017740.1:0-52686 GCA_030248225.1 Trileptium ribeirensis
AGTTGTAGCACAGCCATCGTCCGTTGAGCGATTTATAGGCACGGTTATAACGAGTTCAGACGAGTGAGTTTTGCACGAGGTTGAACGAGTTAAATAACACAACCGTGCGTACAAATCACGTAACCCACGCTTAGCTGTGCTACAATTGACTTGTAATACAACTAATTTAGCTAAACGTGCGTTAAGTCGTTTTGATGCAGGGCTTTAACTATATAAGCTGTGTTACAAGTAAATTTAAAGTCGTGCAGCTAATTCTGCTTGCATTTGGTCGTAAGTCTGTTGTATTTCCTTAAATGAACGATAGACGGATTTCAAAAAACGCTTCCTTCAACACAGGTTACTTCCATTAACTGACTATTTTACAAGGCACTTTTTAGCACCATGGTTTATCAATCATGCGGAAACAAACACGTTTCAATTTTTTAACCTCTTGGTCTGTACTGTTGTTAAGTTTTACATATTTTGAAGAAACTTGTTAATCCAGCGGTATTCACTTGCGTTACCCAAATGTAACCGAAAAGATAGTCTTAGATAACAATCTGAATGTTATTGAAATATATTTAGTTTTACAATAATTATTAGTGTAACCGTAAAGAAAGGGCTTCATAATATATCTATCTCTTCTTGGATTCATCCTCCATATAGTTTTTGAAGATACCGACGTTACGTGCGTTAAATGCAGCAACAAAACTTTTCAGGGTAAAATGGGTATTTTCTGAACCACCTCATCGAGCTGAATCGATTGGTACCAAAATCAGCACTATATCTTCAAAATTGATCAAATTCGGGCTGGGGCATAATGGAAAAGAACCATTAGGAGTATACCGATCAATTGATGTTTTTACGACGCAAAAAGCAATATTTAGCATCAAAGCAATGTTGTCTAGTAAGCATCTGAACAGTTATGATGACATTAAAAGATCTGAAATGTATAAAATTACCACTACGTTTCCTATTTTGTTGTCTAAGTTGGGTTTCGAAGTGACAACGAAAATCGGCGTCAGCATGTCCGGACTGTGCCTGAGATTGACGCGTGACTGGTGCGCGCATTTTGTATCAAACGAAATTTTCTATGAGATGATTGTGTCAGACGAAATCGAAACGGTTGCGGACATGCCATAATGAAATTGTCAGGCAACGTTCTTGAATATTTAGGGCAGCGATTGACATTTTGATTATGGCTTATATACTTTGTGGGACCCCCGTTAGCTTCGGCAGAAATCACCTTGGAGTCCCTTTTACAATATTTTGAGCCCTTATCACGTCATCAAGCACTTCACATCCGGAACGTTGGCGTGAGTGTGCTTTATATACCTGGGTTGTTCTTTTGTTGAGTCAGTTCAAGGTCGTAAAACCTCTCAAACCATGGTTCCCCCATTGTAGCGCCTGCAACTCTTAGGTGTTGTTCGTGGTCGCTATTTTGCGATTTAGTATGGCAAACTGCAAGCGCGTAAAACACAATTACCAATCGCATTTATTCTCGTTTTGCGTAATTGATAAATAGTCCGCTAACACAGCTGTCCGATTCATCGTGTCATTTGGAGAACGCGGACAAACGTGTCAAATAGACAGATGTGCGCGTACTCAAATTCTTTTCTGGACGATTATATTTCAACGCTAGAATTGAAAAAGTCTGAAATTTTAACCATATTCATGGGCTCTTCCCAGATTTGTTTGCTCGCTACAATATTTTGTCAGCCATCGTGAGTATGCTTTGAAGAGCTGCTTGTTTAGCAAAATTAGTGCCTGTTCTCGAATGAGGGACCAGGAACTAAGACCCGATTCAAATAGGAAGATATGACTAAGATGAGTATAAAAAAGTACAAATGTGTTGTTGAATACTGTTTCCGAGACAGTGGCGTAGCCAAACATTTTGATTGTGGGGGCTGCGGGCCAAATTTTTTGCCAGGTTGTTTTTGTCGGTAGTTACCTAAGGTTAAGACTGGAACGCTTAAATTTATTAAATTCGCCAATTCAAGTTTTCCCACCCTTACTATAGTGCTCTTTTCAAGTTCCCCCACTCTGTTATAGGGAGTGAAACTTGAATTGATCCATTTTTTCCGATATTTTCTTTTCGGAAAACACAAGTGCCTTCAAATTTAATCCACTCTGAAAAATACAAACATAATAAGGGAGACTTTACCAAAATTTTCACCGGTCACTTTGGATTAGGGGCGTGGTACCCGCGCCCCTCCCCCTCAGGCTACGCCCCTGTTCCGAGACGAAATATACCCAAAACAGTATCAGGTGTTCATGTAGGGTAATACCTTTCTCCCGTAACCAGGGTTGGGCACTGCAAAAAACAACGGAAAAAAGTGTTATTTTTCCGTTTTACCTACCCCCGCCCCCGGAAAATGGATAAAACTATTTCAGGATTTTAGAGTCGAAAATAGTTGGAAAACCATTATGCAATAAAACATTACGGCCGGTACTGAATAGAGCCATGGCATTTTTATCGAGCATATGAAAGCAGTAAACTAGGCAGACACCTTCCAAGTACACATGCCCACAGGTGGATATTGAACGGGGGTTGGTTACCGATAAAGTCAGCCTCCACCAGCAAAAACCAAAGACCTATGGGTTATACCCTTGGTGATTATCTACAATCATCCCACTCCCCGCACCGGTCTGTTTACCTGTGATAGATACGTGCTGGCATGTATGGCATTTTTATCACGACGGGTAATATGCTAAATAGATCGACAGTTGGATCGTAGACATAAATTTTAGATCGACAGTTGGATCGTAAACACTCTATTGTATTAATGTGCTTCCAGCCCAATTTGATCAATTTTGAAGATATAGTGCTGATTTTGGTACCAATCGATTCAGCTCGATGAGGTGGTTCAGAAAATACCCATTTTACCCTGAAAAGTTTTGTTGCTGCATTTAACGCACGTAACGTCGGTATCTTCAAAAACTATATGGAGGATGAATCCCTAGAGATAGATATATTATGAAGCCCTTTCTTTACGGTTACACTAATAATTATTGTAAAACTAAATATATTTCAATAACATTCAGATTGTTATCTAAGACTATCTTTTCGGTTACATTTGGGTAACGCAAGTGAATACCGCTGGATTAACAAGTTTCTTCAAAATATGTAAAACTTAACAACAGTACAGACCAAGAGGTTAAAAAATTGAAACGTGTTTGTTTCCGCATGATTGATAAACCATGGTGCTAAAAAGTGCCTTGTAAAATAGTAAGTTAATGGAAGTAACCTGTGTTGAAGGAAGCGTTTTTTGAAATCCGTCTATCGTTCATTTAAGGAAATACAACAGACTTACTACCAAATGCAATAAAGAATTAGCTGCACGACTTTAAATTTACTTGTAACACAGCTTATATAGTTAAAGCCCTGCATCAAAACGACTTAACGCACGTTTAGCTAAATTAGTTGTATTACAAGTCAATTGTAGCACAGCTAAGCGTGGGTTACGTGATTTGTACGCACGGTTGTGTTATTTAACTCGTTCAACCTCGTGCAAAACTCACTCGTCTGAACTCGTTATAACCGTGCCTATAAATCGCTCAACGGACGATGGCTGTGCTACAACTATTACTCCAGTTCATATAAGAAGGTTTCAATTTTGTTGTACAAAATTACCTCAACGCTTCTCCGAATTCTGTAATAAATCGTTCGCATAAATGTAGCACAATACGCTAAAAACATAAGAGTTTGGAATATATTGTGTTATGAATCATAAAAATTTCTGGGTCATTTCTTATATTTGTCAGAAGGTGAACAGTTTTTGTATGCATTTTAACACAAATTTAGCCTAATATAACGGGAGATTAACGATGATAACAAAATTCTGCACTCTGTGTGCTATATTTAATTGTAAAAATTTTGAGTGAATTTAGATGAACGATTGTAAAATTGTCTAAATATTGCTACAACGTCTACTTATCAGATGGAAACTATAAAATTTGTGATAGCGACAATCTATCGAACGTATATCTCTAGGAAAGCCTAGACATTTTGGTTCCCAGACATATTGGCGAAAATCGATAAGTTTTCGTTGGCCAAACTGGAAATTGATTGATGTCCGCGACAAAATGTATTTGACGAAGCGGTCACACACAACTCGCAATTTGAAACCGAATTTTAATTCCCGCGAGTGTAACAAACGGGATTAAATTGCCTAAAAATATCAAATTTCATTGTCAAAACGATAAAATGATGGTGAAATTGTGGCAGACGAATACAGAAATTTGTTGCAAACCTCATACGTTAGAGAAATCTCTATCTCTTGGACACCAAAACCTATGGAATTAATTATCGGTACATACATACGCGAAAACCGGGGAGGGGATGTCCCATCAATATTTTGACACCTATTCTACTTACGTATCTAAATACCTATTGGACCCACAAATGTGTTTTGCCCCTTGCCAATATTAAGGACGGAATTGCGCCAATGGGTATGGATGTAGATTACTGCGCCAGTTGAGCAGTTGTATCACCGGGTCCCATCGTAATAATTATTCTGTGACAGGAAATCAGGATTTTGATTAGTAATTCGTTATGTTTCGTTGGTTAAAATTGTAGACTATCGCTCGATTAACTCTTTTGTTCATAAAATTGATGCATTTATCACAAAGCGTTGCGAATATCCCATTATGTTTATCGTACGGCGTACGTTTGCACGTGTCTTGTTATTTGCTCGCTTTGCATGATTTCTTTCGGAACACCAAACAATAGCTCTTTTAATAGGAGGCTGGATGCTCCAAACCAAACAGTTCCAGTTCAATCCACTGTTGCAGAATATATTGTTCAAAAATACACTTTAGATTCAAAAAGGTAATAGATAACATGAATTGTTTGTAGATTCCGCGATTAGAATTGAGTCTCCATCAGCGGATTCCAGTTAGAAAAAATGCAGAGAGCTTATAGGGACCGCCATAACCTGGTTCCTAGCAAGTTAGACAACGCACCGTCTACCGTGTGTTGCCCCGTTAAGACATCTTGACACGTTACCCTTTTCCAAGATTGGCTAGCACTGCCACCAAAGTGTCAAACACGTCTATACGCCTCTGGTCTTTGTTAGGATCTGTACCGGGTCCCTTCTTAACCATGTCAGAAAGTTCAGCCTGAAGCTGTGCTAATTACACCCCACCTAGCGCATATAGTTAACCCTGAAGTAGTTTCTGGCATCGCCCTCGCCAGATTTCAGCATGTCCCACTCGTATACTACTGCTTCATTTAAACGATTTCAGATGTAGCTGCCCGTATTTATATTCATGCGAGTCATATTTTCAAACTTAATCGTCAAATATTTATCTCATTTATTATCGAGTCTCTGATCATCTAAGGAGATAACTTTGGACGGATGACTGTCGGTATTGACATCTATCTCTATCACCGTCTCGTCCGCAGCACAAGAAAACTTTGTGAAAATTGAGACATTTTCTTTCTACAAGTTTCAAAGATAAAATCTTCTATAATATAATGTTTAATGGAGTCAACCGCTCAAATACATCGGAACGTAGCCTTTGGAAGAACCAAAAATAAGACTGATTAATTCAGGCACCGCTGTCTGGATAATATCGAGTTCAAGCGTGGTTCTTAAAATATAGTCAAAATCTATAATCAGGTGTAGTAGATGGTACTTGCTCCATTTCTGTTTTCCATTTTTAATGAAACAAATGCACTACGTTGACCATACATGTTCATAGGGGTCAGGAGGGATTATCCCGGTTGAAGCATCAGATCCCTCTCCTACGGGCCACGCCAATCCTCACCTTGGTTGAGAGGTAGCCCAATCTCTATAACCCCCCGCCGAAATAAAAAAGGATAAATGCGGAAATCAGCAATTCTTATTTAAAAGAAAGATTACCAAGGTCAGTTAAATACTACTCAGTGTCTTAAACGTACAGAACATTCTGAAATCAACTGTTTTTAAAAGGATCAATTCCTGATTGATAAAGACACGATCGGGCTTTTCTCATGAAAATGGTTATTAAAATTCACATGAGAATCTTGTCAGAATTCGCAGCAGCAAGTCAAGATTTTTATCACCCACTGGATCTGGGAAACTTGGATACAATGCGAATGAAAACTTGTTGTTTGATGCGTCGCCACTTCGCGGTATCCTCGAAGGTTTTGGAAAAACCTCCGTCGCGGGCTTGCAGTTATTAAAACACCACCACCAACAAGGACAAATAAAGTATATTAATCAAACACAAACAGGTAACCGGACAATAAGCATTGCATCAGGGATTAAGGCCATCATAGCGAGCTCGAAACTTAGGCAATGACCTACCAACTGCCGATGTACCAGTAACAAAATATTTAAGCAAACAAAACTCAAATATATAACTGTACCATACAATAGAATGTTAATAAGCTTGTATTCGGCCGAAAATGGAACGATTCCGTTTATATCCGGTACCAAGAGACAAAGGAAAACATTCAAGAATAAATGGTGACGGGAGTAAATATATTTGTCAAAGATTTCTACCAAATTGTAAAAACTGAAGTTCCCACTGTTTTTACCCTCACCTATGCGAACAACATTTAGGACGAACAAAATACGGATTGCCGCCGATTGGCTGACTCGAGGAGACTAAGATTACATTAAGTTGAACTCACGTCGACAGTCTAAATCACCACGGCCAAATTGACACCCTGGCTTATTGGCACCCTGACTTCTAAATTGGGACCCAGGCGTCCTAAATTGAAAGCACTTAAACCTGGAACAGCAGCTGAGCACTAAACTTTGCAAAGCCTTACGTTGTCGCTTTGTTTGAACTTGCAACCAGTTGAAACCAAACACGTCTGTATTTCGATATTGACATGATCTACACAAGCTGAAATTTTATTTCACCTGATTAATCGTTCCTGGCAGAACAAGAGACCATAGTTTCCCCAGAAATTCGTGCCCCGCCGACAGTTTTAGTTGCAAGAGTTTTTTCTCAAATTCCAATTATCACATCACTCTATTGAGTCGACGCTCACGGAACGTCGTATATACGTATGCCTCATTGGCTAAGATTTTCCGGCCACACTCGAATTATAACTATTCAATATAGGGCACCCGATGAAGCTTAGAGAACTAAAAACTAAGCTAGCTAAATTCAACCAAGCCTAAACGCAGGGACATGGGAACAGGGGGCAGCTATCCCTCCGCGCCCTCCAGAAATCAAGCTGGGGAAGTTACGTCATTCGTTCTACCCACCAGAATGTATCGCAGATTTGCCGATTTTATCTGCATGATCCCCAATTTTTGTTAATTCACCCAATAATTTTAGGGCGTGCGGAGGCTGGCGGTGTAACTACGCACTGGGAACAGGTTTCAGACAAATCCTTAGAGTGTAACCCTTACCGCTTATGGGTACCTATGCCACAAGGATGTTTTTTCTTAACTTTTGCCCCAGATGTTTTATATTAGCTTGTGCCCAGATAGGTCTAATCAGTGCCTGTTTAAATGCGTGGAATACCTCGTAGAATATACTGAAAGCAACCCAATGCATTACCCAAATAAGAAAATGATTTCTCTGTAACTGAAACAAGTTGAACTAAATTTGTTTTCAACCCTTTACTTCAAGAATTAGTTGACGTTACGACTAGCGTTGAAGAAACCATTGCCGGCGCGACGACTGGAACCGAAGCGTTAGAGTTGTGGTCGACAGCCATTGAGCTATCACGATGCTGTTGCTTAAATCCTTAAGACTCCTCATAACGCCAGCGAATAACGCTACGGAACCAACGCAATTTGTGCACTACTTCGCATTGCCTTAAGTTGCATCCGCGTAACTACATGATTTAAAGGACTAAATATGCTCATCTCCAATGACAGATGTAAGGCCGTGTTCACACTGCGTCTGATCCGTTCCGTTCCGATTTGGATTTTGTTCACATTGCATCCGATCTCATCCGAAACGACTAAACTCTATATCTATCGTACGCGTCTATATGTGTATTTATTTATTTTTCGCACTACTTAATCCGATTCGAATCCTGAAAATTGTACATGCTATTTTGCACCGTATCGATGCTAAATTTAAAGGGCTAATTGGAACATGTTTCACTTACACCAAAGGTGTCCATAGTGTTATGAGGGATTATACCCTGAAGCCCCACACCGCCGAATGCCCAGCACCGAGTTTTAGCCAAAGTTACAAAAATTTTAAGAAAAAGCGGGGGAAATGGAAAAAATTATGCGGAAGAATTGGGGACAACATGGAGGATGTTTCATTTCTACTTGTTCTATCGTCCCCTTCACCTAGAACCATTTACTCCTACGGACCTATGAGTTGTTCGAGGGACGCTAGCCAAGACTGACTGAAGCTGGACTCAGGACATGCTGGATGGTGCCTCAGATTCAATGCAGCATTGGTTTACCCTATTCCCAAACCAAAACTACACTTTGCTCCTAATTTTGCGACGCAACTGCAATTGATTTTTTGACTCGGGGGATTGACAAGCTGTCATAAACGTTGTCTCTTACTATGCACTGAGAATAATAGGGCGATACATTCCCATAAGAATGGTAGTTCAAACTAACAGTACAACGCAGCAATATATGGTCCCGCCGCAACTGAACACAGCAATTGTCTATAATTCGACAGTGAATAGATAAAACACTTGATATTATTATTAAGACAGACATTTAAAAGAATGACACGGTTATAAAGTTTAGTTACATTCGTGTTCAAAATACTTGAGAGATTCTACAGAAAAACCACTCGAGAAGAGGCGCTTAACTGAAATTCGTACAAACATGGACGTCGCAACAGCTTCCGGTAACAATTGCATTGCAATCAAATGATGCTCAGGCAGTTTTTGCGATTCGGCAAGATGTTTTTGAGAAGTTTGATTCACGGATAGACCCAAGACATTTTCCCTTGAGTCTTTGGTGTCATTTTAGCAATAATTATCAGGCTAGTCAACATCAATTACAGTAAGGTCTAAGCTTTGAAACTAGCCACAATTTGGCTTCTCTCAATCTTACTTAAGAGCCGAGCCTGGCCCGGTTTCTTCCACAACCGAGCCGATTCGAACACGGATCAGGAAGAGGAGTTGAGCTTTCAAAACATGCCACCTTTTCACCTCTAATATATAACAATAGTTATTCACAATAATCGTTGGGTTTTACTGCACTAAATTCGAGAAAATGTGTAATCTTTGAACCAAATCCGAAGCTTTATAGAAAAGAAGACTAACCGATTATACCATTTGGTACCGAAAATATAGTCTCCTAGCTGTGCCTTTTACTAGGTTTAGCCATTTCTATGCTGAAGTTGCGACATCGACGATCTAAATGAATTTCTATCATGCTCTTCGGAGTTATATCTTATGGCTTTCAGCTAGACTTCCATTGTTCTTAGTTTTTGTGTTTAACGAACATTAAATAAAGTTGAACTTTCATGTTAGTTGGGAATTCGCTGACTATGGCGCTCAGTATAAATAAATATATGTGTAGTATAATTATATACCCTGGTTATATAACCGTTTGCTATAATCATTTGTATTTACGGCAATTATATAATAACCATGAAGTCAATTAAAGTATTAAAATAAATATTTCAACTAATTTAAACAAGTGTCCGTATCCTTAAAATTATATTGGGCCATTAACCAAATCGTCAATGGACTCTCCTGCCGTAAGGACTGTTAATAAAGAGATTTGAATTGCCATTATACGACTAGTGTTTGATTATATATGATCGCGGTTCCATTCAAAATTAAGCACCTGCTCAGATTCGAATTGCGCAATGAACTGACGGAATTAATATTTTAATGACAGGTTTTCGAATGAGTGACATAGAAAATTTGAGTTCCTCAGCGGACGTATTAAAGCTTGTCAACATAACCAGGGAGGGACCGACCCCCTGCGGTTGGGTCATTCCTGTGTGAGAAATGATCTCATATTCTTAAATGGAACAACGGAATGGCGTTTCATTAGTAACCACTAACAACCAACTGGAACAATTTAATTCAATGCGTTCCCTCTATGTCACTTGTCTTAGTACAGATATTTTCTCTGATTTTTGATTTTACACAACTTGTGTAAATTTTGATACAAAGAACATTTTATGAAAATAAAATTTAGTACCTTATGTCTGGCTACATGTCTGCTGATGCGAAATATATTGCGTCTCATTTAGATTACAAGATTACTATAAGTTATTATCGTATATAATTTTTTGTTAAATGCCGCTCAAGTTAAAGAATGGGTCCACCGGGAATCAAACACCGGGCGTTTTGTATGCGCAGCATACGTGCTAACCACTACACCATACCGGCTTGAATCGGTTGGTAATTTATGATGTTATTCTAATATATTGATGTATCAATACAAATCGACGGCCTACGGCGGCACTATTATGGTGGGCTCTATCTCGCTGTTTGCTTTGCGTCTAAGTTTACACCCGGGGAAATGAAATTTAACAATTGTGAATCTACTGAAACGACCCCCTATTGCCACTCAAAATACTTTCCATAAGATTTAAGAGAATATTCTTTGATATTTGCATCAATCGGAATCTTCTTTTTAATACAGAGAACCATTCCTTGAAATTTTAAACAATTCTTTTTACAAAATAAGTTGTGGCTAAATTTCAGTGAAATGTCAAAGAATAGTTCTTTGAAGTTTAAAACAATATTCTGGTGCTCCAAAAATCAAAATATATTCTGTGTTAAATTCCATAGAAACGGATATTGAGCGTGGATGCTCTTTGCATAATAAAATCTTCTTGCGACATCCCTTGTTACTTGTAAGCGATGCTAAAATATACTTCAAATTTCTAAATTCATTTCGGTTAGATAAATTCTGTTCAATAAATTTCCATTTATAACCCAATTTCTGGACTCGAAAAATGGACTGGAATATTTTTGTTAAGCAATATATATCAACTTTTTCTACGCCAACATTGGTCCACTATTAGCTCTAACGATTACTTAACAAGCCAATTGCCCAATGTTTCAAATATTACACAATTGGAAAATACAGTTATAGCAAACTAGATTTTTGGCTAAAGAACAGCACTTAATTTGACATCGATCACAAAAAGTGAGTTCCCAAAAATGTGTAATTGTACTCGTTTACCCGTGTTTACAAACATTGTTTTAATAAACTGCTTCCTAATCAAATGTATACTATTAAATTACTAAGCTTGGGTCAAAATGACGATATGTGAGACTATCGGTATATGTAGGGTCAAAACGCTTCGGAAAACGTGTCATTGTGAAGGCTTCACAATTTAATTTTAACATCATTTTAATTAGTATGTTTCTTTATATTTAGCAATAACCGTTTAAATATAGTGTTCTAAATTTTTAAAATACACCTGTCAACAATAATACGATAAACAATTATAATCCATGGCGCTACGAATAAATAGGAATCCTTTTGAATATATACCGGTGACGACTATTATAATAACCTTAGAGTCATTCGAAAATATAAAATACATTTATACTTATAAACAATGATCAAGAAATTTGAAAATATGAATGAGGCATAATAGAAACAACTTAAATTTCGTCGTTTGATCAGTAGAAACTGTCGTTTTCTTATTACAAACAAGACCTGTCGATGACACGGTATAATGCTCGAAATAATTTGTGTGTGAAGCAATGTTTGACAAACTCAAACCGGCGCAATGGATCGAACCCGCATTGCTTTGTTACAAACGGCGGACGCAAACCATTGAGCCATCAATGGTTGTTTGCTCGGTTTCTTAACTAACCTCGCAAAGCGTGTGAATAACAACGCTCGCGCAAACATACATAATACGACCACTAATTCCGTCAAATACAAATCTTCGCAATCTGTACGTCGACCTTATCTGACATCAGTGACCGTTTAAGAATTAAGCCGGGTTCACACAACCGTTCAAATTTTTAGCTCAAAGACTTGTGATCAAGGCTAGACTGTCGAGCCACATCTGATGATAGTCTTGTGAGCTAAAGACCCGGGTTTGAATCCAACTGGTCAATCATAATGATCACGTGTGGATGTTTTCATTTGGATAGGCAGTTTTTGAACAGCGTATAAACGCCAAACGGATATTCTAAATGAAATGATTCACGCGTGATGAAATGGGCTAGCGACGGTTTTCGTAACCCTGGATCATAACTTACAGAACTGACGCGCCATCACTACAACGTAGATAAGCGCGACCAACTCGTGCTTAAGCTGTGCTATTTACTCCAGAGTAGTGCGGCGCCTAACATACTCAAATGCAAAATATCTTATCGATTCTTTATAAACTGTGTTCACTTTTAACACATTGTTTAGAGAACGAATGTCGATCAAACGACACAATGCAAAGTTACAATTCTCAACTGAAGCTCTATTATGGGCTCTGATTATGAGTGTTATGGTGACCATTGAAACTCCACGTTGGAGCTAAAATTAAGAAATACGAGATTTGCACATCTCTAATTGTTTCATGTAGTAGATTTTAAATTTACATTAATTGATAAATATTTATTTGAAATTTGAATCAAAATTGCTTGGTCGGTTCCGCCGAACGAGAATGTTGCCACAGTACATTAAATCTATTACCGGGTTATTCCATTTTAAGCTCTCTGTCCAGAGTTCCGAATATTTCTGACCCAATATGCCTCCAAAGCTATACCAGAATTCGCTGGCCTAGAGGAGGTTTATTTTTAACGTTTGGGGTAAGACTACCTTGAATCAAAAAGATCACAATAAGACTACTTTTGTCTATTTCCAATGTCTGATTCTCTATTGGCAACCTGAAAAAATACTCTTTCCAACATTGAATATCCTAACAGTAAGGTTGTGCCTCCTAAAAAACTCTTATTAGGCTTTTCCTTACACGATCTTAATGTTAAAACTAAGCTTTTCCCTACACGATCCTAACGTTAAAATTAGGCTTTTCCTTACACCATCTTAAGTTAAAATTAGGCTTTTCCTTACACGATCTTAAGTTAAAATTAGGCTTTTCCTTACACGATCTTAAGTTAAAATTAGGCTTTTCCTTACACGATCTTAAGTTAAAATTAGGCTTTTCCTTACACGATCTTAAGTTAAAATTAGGCTTTTCCTAACACGATCTTAAGTTAAAATTAGGCTTTTCCTTACACGATCTTAAGTTAAAATTAGGCTTTTCCTAACACGATCTTAAGTTAAAATTAGCTTTTCCTTACACGATCTTAAGTTAAAATTAGGCTTTTCCTTACACGATCTTAAGTTAAAATTAGGCTTTTCCTTACACGATCTTAAGTTAAAATTAGGCTTTTCCTTACACGATCTTAAGTTAAAATTAGGCTTTTCCTTACACGATCTTAAGTTAAAATTAGGCTTTTCCTAACACGATCTTAAGTTAAAATTAGGCTTTTCCTTACACGATCTTAAGTTAAAATTAGGCTTTTCCTTACACGATCTTAAGTTAAAATTAGGCTTTTCCTTACACGATCTTAAGTTAAAATTAGGCTTTTTCTTACACGATCCTAACGTTAAAATTAAGCTTTTTCTTATCGAATGTATATTTTGGATCGTATAAGGAAAATAGAAATTTCTAAATTAAGTGAATGCTTAAACACTGTAACAAGTCTAAAAGATGGGGTCACTAGGTCAGGTCCCAAGAGCCCAGCGGTAAATGCCTAACATCGTTCTGGAAAAAGGTGTCAACATTTCCACATTTAAATAACTAATTATAATATATCCGCAGGAATTATATACGCTCTATCAAGCGCGATATATCCTGTTGCTAATCTGTTGAAATGGAATATATTTTAACTTAAGGCATCTGTGACGGCACTTAATCGCTTTCCGACCAAGGTACCAATTACTATCAGGAAATTGATGTTTCAAATTTTGCGACATATTGTCTAAAAGTGCGGCTGAAAATTTACGGATTTCACTAATACAATTACAATTTTGGTAAGACTCAATTTTAGTCAAGATGTAGAAGAGAAAGAATTGTGTTATTAAATAATAAGTTAAAGTTAAGTATTTGAGTTGTGGTAAACATGTCAATTAATCTATCAATCAATCAACAAATTTGGACATTTTGACAAGCTTTAGTGAAAAGTTACGGAAATCTCTTCCCAATTGCTCACACAGCAACAAAGCTTACTTGCCCGCCTGAGCGAGAGACTTATCGCCAGTTTGACTCCGTAATACGGAACGGCGCTTATCATTGGCACGGATTAGTACGAACGAGATGTAGCGTCTCACTAGGCTAGTGTAAATGGCGTTATTAACAGGGTTCCGGCGGCTGTGCGACTTTCAAATTCCCGGTTTTCCCCGGTTTTTCCCGGTTGCTGCAGCTCAAATTCCCGGTTTTTGGTTCCTCAATAACTTCATTAATAACAGTGTATACTAACAGAACTCACTTTTCAAAAGCCTTCCGATTGCATTGTTTGACTCCGGAGGCAAGAGACGTCACACTCTTTCCCAATCAACGGGCCGTAGCCTTGTCTAGTATGCAATTAGGAGTCGACTATGCGCTGAAGCTCCACCATCTGCGCTCTGATCTGAGCAAGACTGGCATTATTATCAGCTTGTACGGCCTGCCGCTTCGCATTAAGTTCTTATAGCTGCGCCTTAGCCTGCCGTTTTTTCTTGGCTATCTGAGACTGTTCAATATCCTGTTGCCGCCTAGCCATATCTAGCGCATCCCTGTACTGTTTGCGCGCGCCTCGAACTTTTTCAACATTTCCGGATTAATGTCAATGTTAGTATGCCCACCAGCCAACCTAATTGCGCAGTAGACAGCACATTGTGCAACCAAAGAGCGTTCTGTAAGATTATGACACAAAATGTCCTCACTGATCGAAAAACCGCTTTCTACAACAGCGTTGCCATGGGACAGAATCAAAATCTTTTTAACTACTTTGGCCAGAGTGTCCAAGCCCTCCGTATGCCCCAAACACTACATCCAAGCAGTGTCAACGCGACACTCGTTCATTGACACGCGCGTAAGACACTGTTTAACTGCATCATGCGACAGAAACACAGCAAACTCCCGCTTCGCGCTATCCGCACCGTCAGCATTAAGTCGATTGTTTGTCACCAACTCGTCTAGAAGGGCCTAAAATCGACTTTCACACTTCATCGGGTTAGTTTTCAGTAGCACTGGAGAAAGCGAGCTTGCACCTCGGACGAATCGGTACATTGAGCGGAGACCGGTGGATATTTTTTTGCGTCATGGCAGACAAGAATTTCTTGCAGTCTGAGTAGAACGCAATAACTCGCAGTCTGTCCAGATCTTTGTCCCCAAGAACCATGGACGCCCCAAAACCCACATCTGGTTTGGTTTTTAAACTGTCAGCCGAAATTGTCAGGTCCACCATCAGCAACTTAGCGGCGGTAGTAGCAGTTGATTAGACATCTTCTTTTACGAACTGAGTCATCAGGGTTCTCAGCAGTTGCTCCAAGCTGTCATGTAGCAACGGAAAAATCGGTGCACTGGTTTGAAACTTCGTGAGATGGGTAATCAGTGGGGTTAGGTCGCAGCCATTTTGACCACAGAGGATTTCCGACAGGGTCTCTCCAAGAGGGTCCCGCCAGATTGCATACATGGACGGATGGAGAGGACACGCCTGCCTCCAGACATATATTTGGGGGAACGGTAATATAGGTCACCCCCTCCCCCATAAATATACTCAGCTGTTCAATTTGTATATATAAAACTATGTCTGGGCTCACCACACTCCCCTTCCCAGAAATGTTTCTCAATTGTGTTTTAGAGAAATATGTGCGGGGAACGGACATGTAGGTCGACCACCAGAAACCTAACAAGTTGATCAAGCATCTATGGATACAATCTCACAGTAGCCATACAACGATTGGAAGATGCTATTATGTCCAGTGCCCCTCCAAATTTTTTTGTAATCCCCAAGATTTTTTCGTGTTTGCACCCTTTGATTGCATTTCCATCATTCATGGCAGGTAGTTGCCATTTGTAACAATATCCGAAATTTACTAATTTGTTTTATGAAATATCGAGAAACGATGCATGTAATGGCCAATGTCAGCATTAGGGGCCGGACGTTATAACGTTAGAAAAAAGAACAGCTTTAGTGGGGGGGGGGGTTTGACGGGCGGCAGCCCCTGACTTGGGCTTAGTTCATATAACGACCTTAGCTAAGGCTTAGCATTAGTATATTGAGAACGGCATGGCATGTATTATACCTTGGCCCCTAGACTTGATATGGGACCACGTAATTATCACTTCCATATCAAAGCTAAAAATATCATACCAAAAGGACAGTAGCGTATTTAAATCTAGGACGGCATCCATCGACCCGAGCAGGGGAGTTGCCCACAGAAATAACAGGGGTTCGCCCCATACCACGTTTTTTATTTGGCAATAGGTTTTTGCATCTTAGCAACGAGACTATTTCCTGTTTTTTCCTTACCTCCAGATGAGTTTTATCTTAGTTATTCCACCCCAGAAGGGCTTGACCCTCTGATGTTTTATGTTACCTTTCCCACTCCATATTTTATGCTACCTGGATCCCCCCACGTGCGTCTTATCTCAGTTACCCCTCCCAGGTTTGTATTATTTGAGCTTGTATTATATATTAGCTTACCACAGATGCGTTTTATTGTGGTCTGCCCGCTCCCCAGATTTGTTTTATCGTAGCTTGCCCACCACGGGTGTATTTTTCGTTACAATACCCCCAAAACGTATCTCAACTTAGCTTGCCCAAGGATCAAAATCGTTCCAGGTGCCTGCCAGAACCATCAAGTATTGCGCTTTAGGGAGGATGAAACTTCAGATTCTATAACAACAAAGCTTATTGCCTCATTCTCGAAACAGTGAGCCTAACGAGGCTTTAATACCAACATGGCGAGCTCGAGCCTTTGGCAATGACTTTACTGTATACACATGGAGGAATGGGGCCCGATGTCCCAGGGAAGATAGCGGGAACGACGGGGAGAGGGAGGTCGTATGAAGGGAGTGATCAGGCTGGCGGCGTCGGGGGATTATAAATTTTTGAAACTCATTTTGCCAATTCTCCCCTAGTTTTTGGCAATTTTCGCCCAATTTTTCCTCATTTTTGCTAAAATATTCAATGGATCTTCGGCGCGGAGGGCGAAGGGTGTGCGGAGCTTTAGGGGAGATGAGAATATGGGGATAGACAGTCCGAAAATCAAGGAGGATAGCCCCCCTTTTATGAGCATGTGTGACATTTGGATACGCCAAGAGATTAGACAAATCCCATTTAAGGCCTGTGAGAGCGGCTTGTGAGTACATCGAAGTCCTTTATGGCTCTATTCAGTTGCCGTAATATTTCGCTTGCGCACAAAAATAAAATCTCCTTTGTGTTTCCTCGTTTTTTGCTTGTTTTCAGTCCCACAATTTTCGAATATGTTTTAAAATTGCGGATTTCTTTGAAAAACACACAAGTCCAAAGCCGTGGGACTCACAAAAATTCTACACGGTGGGCACTTGAAATTCCAAGTGGTCTCCGCTCCCTGTGCTTTAAACTATTCAGATAGCCGCAAAACTCATAGACTTGTTTTTGTCGGCTTTATTAAGTTTTTTTAAAATATTTATTATATATTAGCATATTTTTGTGGATGAAAATAATATAATGATTTAAAAACAAACGAATAAATAATTCGTATGTTCGTAAATAAGCAATCCAGCTAAAAGTCATAATTAAAAAATATAATTAAAACTTAGAAAAGAGAAAACAAAGTCCATCACACAATTACACATATCGGAAAGTGTTTGAGAACCCGAATCTTGAAACTGACACAAGTATTTTGAAGCAAAATGAAAATTGAGACGTTCCTTTATAAAGAAAACATTTTGGTCGGTGGGCCCTTTGCCTAAAAAACCCGCCACTAGGAATATTTGGCAAATAAAATATCAAATATGTAAGCAACTATTGGTTAGTACAATTCTGGGTCAATGGAACAACAAAAGGATCAATAACTGGGACTTACCCGGTGGTCCAGGCGGGCACACGTGTCTACACAGAGGCCGATGTGAGCCATGATGAGGAGCGATGATCGGAGCTGATGGAGAGCGTCCAACGTTGCCATCAAGTTCTTGCTGGCGAGGATACCTTTCGCTTTGGTTGTCAAGATGCCTGGGGTTCCGGGACTTGGATTCGTTGACAGTGGCACCTGATGATGAAGGCGAAAGATTTGTTCGGTTGTCAGCATGTGGTGATGAGTTGAATATTGAGGAAATAAGCTGAAACAAAAAAAGTCAATTACATAATGCTGCTAGCAAACTAGGAATGGACTAATGGTGCAATGCAGAGACGGAAATGGGTCATAATTTTTGTCACTCGGTGCCTGATGACCGTAGTGACCTGGCAACGAGGCCACCTTTTAAGGGCAGCTAAGATAAAATGATTCTGCGAAGGGGTAACGAAGTGATTTGAGCTTAAACAGTTTAGTATGCAGCAGAGTCGTCGCTGATAAGCCATTACAAGCGAATTAACATTGCGTTTTCAGCAGTGTCCCAGTCAGATAAAAGCACTCTACGACATAAGTAAATGTTTCTTGTAGTCCAATTGGATTTGTCTTGGCAATCGCTTAGTAATATTGTCTGATGCACGAATCGCAAGCAATGCGGAAGCATATGAAAAGGGTTTGAAAAGGAGGAACAAACACTATCCAGAGATGTGAATACTGTTTTCAAAAATCGCAGCGAAATTACCAGTACACAACGGGAGTGCAATATCCGACTGCCCATTACCCCGGCTTCTCATTGCGGATTTAGGGTAATCGTTGTCACATAACTTGCTTTATCAAGTACTTTAGTTTCCGCTACGTCTCTGCGAAAGAGCCTAGCAGACAAAAACAAGGCGAATGACGGTGTTTTTGTGTCTTGAGGTAAAGCGGGGAGGAAAGTACTTTGGGCTTCTGAATACGACCGGGTCACACATGACAGGACCCGGTGATTTGGTCAGACATGACGGGACCCGGTGATCGGGTAACGCATGATGGGACCCGGTGATCGGGTAACACATGATGGGACCCGGTGATCGGGTAACACATGATGGGACCCGGTGATCGGGTAACACATGATGGGACCCGGTGATCGGGTAACACATGATGGGACCCGGTGATCGGGTAACACATGATGGGACCCGGTGATCGGGTAACACATGATGGGACCCGGTGATCGGGTAACACATGATGGGACCCGGTGATCGGGTAACACATGATGGGACCCGGTGATCGGGTAACACATGATGGGACGGGGTGATCGGGTAACACATGATGGGACCCGGTGATCGGGTAACACATGATGGGACCCGGTGATCGGGTAACACATGATGGGACCCGGTGATCGGGTAACACATGATGGGACCCGGTGATCGGGTAAGACATGATGGGACCCGGTGATCGGGTAACACATGATGGGACCCGGTGATCGGGTAAGACATGATGGGACCCGGTGATCGAGTAACACATGATGGGACCCGGTGATCGGGTAAGACATGATGGGACCCGGTGATCGGGTAACACATGATGGGACCCGGTGATCGGGTAACACATGATGGGACCCGGTGATCGGGTAACACATGATGGGACCCGGTGATCGGGTAACACATGATGGGACCCGGTGATCGGGTAACACATGACGGGACACGGTGATCGGGTCACAAATATGTCCCGAACTGGCCCGGTTCCCTCTGTTGTTCAATGTTGTGGTTCATGGTTCATAATTATTCATAATTTTATAATTTATATATTCAGTTTGTATTGTATTATAAGGCGATTTCAGGCAAAAATGTTTGAACACTTTCCACAGTGTATTTTTCTGTGCATTTTGAATGTGCAAACTATGGAACACGATATGTTTACAATTGAACGAAATTAAAATGGAGCATCGAAGTTGGATTTGCCCAGTTGTTGGCAAATGCCAAGATGAGTTTGGTAACTTTACCAGTTTTCGATTCATCTTCTTTCGACAACCACGGATTTTTCAATATACATATATACTTTGGGCAGTTTCACGTTTACTACATGACCAGTCTTATGTGCGAGTAAACTAAAATTGACTCCGGCAACCATCCTATTTTGTATTTTTGGAAAACATTTGTTACGGAACGCATTTTGGTCAATTGAAATTTGGCGTAAAACTGTTCGCGAACACAGCGCGAAATCTAACTAAATTGTGTTCGCGAAAATTGAAGTAAAATTACCCAAATGTTTGAGAACGAAAACTGGTCGATTTGATTGTCACATAACTTTTGTATTAAATATGTTCGCGAACACTGTATAATCCAAATTTAAATAATAATACATTAAGGAACAGAATTTCTGCAAATTGAAATCGCCAAAATTCTGTTCGAACACAAATTCTAATTTGTGATCCTTGAATCTGATTTTGCCAATTTTCGGTTAGCGAAAAACCGAATGAAATTAAGCCTGGTTTCCGTAACAGGGTTTCCCATTCGATATCGGTAATGACAGAATAGGATGGTTGGTGGGGTCAAATTAAGTTTATTCACGCATTACCGTTTTCAGGCAAAACTTCCAAGGTTGTTTATAAGCGCTAAAATTTGTTTTTCTTTAACAAAATTTCTGAATAAAATTATTTTGCACAAGATCGATTATCCTGTCACCTAGTTACGACATTAAAATGCGGAATTGCAACTCTATAAACGGTCGAATGCGGTCACATCTTCAGTTTTAAACGATTTTTGATCCGCATACCCAGATATAAAATAGATTTGTGTTTAAAGAAACTTGCTCGGTTCACGTTTCAGTGCCGACTTTTAAGCCAAAATGAGTTCGAATCTTGGTGTTATCGTCCGTAAACCGAGACCCAGCAAACGGATTTCATTAAAATTTTCGCATAATATCACGAGAATAATTCGATACACTAGGACTCGGGAAAGCTTTGACGACACTTGGTTGGATGATCATAACAACATTGACAGTGTCTAAGCCTGGGAATAAAGTGTCCAAAACTAATAGTTTGAGCCAAAACGGGTGTAAATTTCATTATAGTTTAAGGCTTAACATTTGATTGTGTCTTATCTGGCTCACAGGATGAGAATCCATATTGCCTAAATCGTAGTTTTCAATTCGTGTCATGCTCAGAAATGTGTCAAGCAAAGGAATTGTTGGAACAACGCAATGGGCAAATATAAACATTCTGTGCACAATTAGATCTTGCAAAAGAAATGTGAAAACCTACCTACCCTTACGATGTCATATAGAATCTGTCAGGGTTTTTATTCAAAATCGTAAATCTATCCCTAAACCAAAATCCTATCTACGCCTGTGATATATATTGACAAAAGGGAATTTTTGCGCAGTTTAAGGCTAATCGAGGAAATTCCGCTCGTTACGCTCACTCCGTTCCAGTAAGGTATTGTCCCGAAACGGTAGCGTGGGCTTAGCTCCTTTATGCTCTAATTTTATGTAAGACTTAATTTTTTCCTGTGGCTAGTAAAATGCTCATTCGCGAGAAGGTAAAACGAAGGATCTTTCCATTTACTAAACTGTACAATTAGATAGACTTTAAGCCGATTATTTGGGTAAATGGAACCAAAAGAGTATATATCGTATAAGGGGCTTCGAAAGGGGTCGCCCTTGTACTGACAAACGGGAAAAAGTAAACTGATGGGGTTATAACAAACTACCCTCTCCACTTTTCTGGTGGACCCCTCCATTATTGGAAAGCTTGCGACGGTCCTATATCTTATTAATGCTCATTTGTACCTGTCAATCACGACAGTATATTTCTTGTCACCACATGACGTGTCGTCTGTTCTGGTTTTGAAAAGTGTAAAGGTTATTAAGCCCAAACCTCCTGAAACGGATATTACGACCGGATTACGTCTAACTCTCTAGGTGATTGGAAAAGGTGCAGTGATACGAAAACATGTCACTAATAACAAAAACATGTTATCTTCAATAATCCAGCTTCCCACAAACAAATATTGCTTTAATATTTGCTACCAATTATTGCTGTTTTATCAATAAATAAACATGTTTACGGCTCGCAAATCTGAACAATGTCACTGATAACAGTCTTAAATGTGTAAAAAATACGACGACAGAATGAAAAATAGCAAATTTATTGGTGCTTCAAGTGAAGAGAATCCGTTTGCAAAGATCAACAGTTTCAGATCCTTCCTAAACCTCCAGCCTAGGTTTGAAACCCTAAACCTAGGCAGGCGAAAACAAAAAGGAATCATAGGTTTATTGGTGGTTGTCAGAAAATGCAACCACAGAACCGTGGCCGAAAAGAAACTACAGTCAGTGGGAGTGGTAATTTAAATTGTTGCAGTTTAACTGTGCAAATGATCTTGTAGTCAATGCTGCAAGCAGTGCCGCGGCAAGGGCATCCGAGGCACCCACAAAAGTTCTGATTCCCGAGGGTCCCACAATTGAAAAGTATACGCAACGATGTCCCACGTCCCCAATGGAACAGTACAGGTAACGATGTCTTTAGCACCCAACAGAACAGATTAGACGAGGTTCCCCTAGGGTAAAAGGGTAGCTCCCGCGGCACTGGCCGCGAGGTCAGGTCGGTCATAGGTAAAATAAACTTGTTTCCAAGTTAGCTTTCATCATCCTGGTTAACGCAAGGACAGCCCACATCCTGCAATTAATGTGCCTTGGCAATCTCTGCGGTGTTCAAATTAGTAACATTATATTTGAGAAAAATTTCATCCAAGAATCTAATTATTTTCAGCGTGGTGTCGGTGTCTTAAGTAACACTAACGAGAGGCGATCAGGTTTTCGAAAGATCATGATTCGTCAGTTAGTTAGTAGGTTTGAGTCCACGAGGCAATACGGCGACACCGCCGAAATCAAATCTGGCCATTTCAATAATTTGACACTTCCAAACGGGTTCTTTTGGCTTATATCGCCGCTACTTTGATCGGCTCGCTAGTGATTAACCGCCATTTCAGCTCAAGAAATGACCATAAATTTGATTTAAGCACACATGGATATCTACACAGCACAAATATTGTGCGTGTAGCAGTCGCAGAAATTATTAGAACAGGGCCAGCCACCAAACCAACGGTCATAATTGGAGTTTTAAGAGAAAGGTTTTGCCCGGCTCTCACAAAGTGCTACGCTGTGGTATGGTAGAGATTTAGACAACAACTTAATACATTCAGATGAGAGGGACATTAATTATTTACGTTTCAGTTTAGTTGTTATTGGTAGTTTGCTTACCAGCTTTTCAACTATTTCGTTTTCCGAGTGGACGGCACTTATTGCCGGCAATCATATATGGGTTTGTGTGGTGGAACATGGCATGGTCGCAGCATGAGGGGGACTACAGGCTTCCAAACACTTTTTCAGACAACTGAGTCCCATTTTTAAGTCTACATGTGTCAGTGGCCCAACTTTCCAGTTTTTCTTGGAGCGTAAGTGATATGAAAGCTAATTTTACGCTGGGTTGTCCCTTCCCACTTTTAGAGATAGATCTTCGCCTCTGGTTTGTGAGCCTGGAAATTATTATTGTAGTTTTAAAAGTGATGACCACCAAACAAACCAACAAATAAACTAGTGTGACGAAGTTGGTCAAACTGTGAGTTTAGTGTAGAAATTGTGAGTAAACTGTGACACTTGCGTACGAGGATGGGCTCAGTGGGTAAATGGGGCCGCTAATGTAATCAAATTACTGATATCGACATCTTTCCCTAATTTGTTGGGCTAAAACGCTGATCCGCACAGAGCCGACAGTATTTTTCAACCATCTTTTATCCAAAATCGACGGAAATATTCGAAATATGATAGACATTTCGAATTATAACAGGTATTAATTATGATCCCTTGGAGAAGAGTATGACACTCAAATGACACTGCGTTATATACTATAAGAGATGCCACGGTCTATTTTGGTATGATTTATATCCCTTTTAGGGGCAATTTATCCACTTTTAAACTGTCCGACCCAACTTTAGTCCTCAGTTCCTAAATTATTAGAACCAGAATCCCAGTCGGAGGAGCCGGGCAGGGAGAGGCGTGGACCAGAACAGAAGTTGGAAATGCAGGTCAAAATCTGGGGGCAGGACAAACCCGGAACTCTGTTATACCCCCCTACCCCCAAAAAAGTGGCCAAATGACGCAATAGCGCGTCATCCCACGGCATAAATAATATACTGCGATAGGATTGTCACACCTGTCTTCAACGATTCATCATGAACTCTTGATCATATATACTAAATTCCCAAACACTTGTGATCGGGCACCTGATCCTTTCTGGTTTATTGCTATTAAATGATAATTGTGATTTTGACTCGCTTTGTGTCCTGCGGTTATTATAAGTTTCAGTTTTACATCCAGTTGCACAGAATCTATTCTAAACTTTTGTATTACATACACTACCTATGTGTCAGTGATTTAAGATACATTTAACAACAGTTTACTGCCTACAGTTAGTCTAGAGCTATGACAGCTTCTGGATTTTTTTTGCAAAAATGACACTGTATGCCATCCAGGCTAGAAGAGGGTCTAATAATAACAACTCGCCTAAGGCTTACAAATGCAAGCCCTGCGGCGGGCCAAGGTTGTGGGTAGCTTTGTTGCAGCATAAAATCGTTGTCCCTCACAAAAATGTTGGTTTGTCAATGAGGGCATATAAAATGGGACCTAGTGGGAATAGTCGCAGACTCGTCGCTGTCAGTCAAACAATGAGATAACAACACAACTACGACACGATAAGAAATTTAAAATAACAAATTGTCTTAAAATATCTCTCATTTTTTAAATATCTGAAAAAATTCTAAAGTCACAATTGTGACAACTTACAATTACGACATAGGATTTTATGCATGTATAGGTACATATACATTACAGTATTACAGATGCGGAAACTAATCAGACCGTATAAAATTTAATATATCCCATTTTTGAGGAACCCGGTACCATAAAACAGCCCTTTCACCAGTATATACCCACATGAAACAGAAATTTCATAAAAATTACTATTATCTCTTGCAACCCACCGACTTGATCACAGTGAGAATAAAGGTTGAAGCAACTAGACCAAAATGCTCGCTTCCAAAACCCGTTTAGTTCTCTATGATTTAGCGGGCCGTGCTTAAATAGTTCAGCAGACCGCTTGCTTTCCCACTATACCACGCCCTAGCACAAGTCAGTAGCCATCCCAAACTGGATACCTAGCAGTCTTGCGGTAGTCCCAACGCCAAAGAACCAGACAACAATCTCGGCATGTGACCAGTTATATATGCATATAATTTGAGTTCGAACAATGTGTATCAATTGTTCACTGAGCACAAATTTCATTTTTGCATTAAAGAACAGAAATTACTTCGTTTCATATTTCATACATTATTATTTGAAAATGTTCGCGAGCACATTGATGTCAAAGTACAGGGGCCGAATTGCATTCGCTAATGGAACAGAAAAATGTCGAAATCGGATGCGGCTATTGAAATCCAAGTTTTGTTTTTAACAACGTCTTGTACATGATGTCAAAAGACGGTGATTGGGGACGGATCTTACATTGCCTCCTGCATTAGAGCAGAAACTGATAGTTCTTCCAAAATTTTGCAACTTCAAACAACTCAATGATAATTTAGCCAAATACGTATCTCGGAAACAAGTCAGAAATACATCCAAAAACTTACCTCTTCGATATCGAAAATTCGCTCTAGCGCTTCAGTCGGCAGACGTCCGTTTGAACCAAGACTAAGATCAAATATGCCCATTTGTCGAAGGACCAACGATTGCGATTCGAGGCTTGATAGGCGCCTTTCATGATCAAGGGAACGGGTCATAAGGCTGACTAACAGGGGTACCACGAGGCATACGATTGGCAAATATATGGCTAGTAGAACAGTAATTGTGCTATAATTGTACCAGCTCGCTTTTGAAGCTGTAGTTGAACTTTCCGTTTGCGATTTGGAACCAGTTCGTCCGTCCAATAAATAATTATTGATGTTCGATTTTGAGAGTTTTGAACATTTTTCTGCTGTTTGAGCTTTTTGAAAATCCCGGCAGCATTGCCTGATGGCAAGGAGACTATCTGTTGTATTTCGACGCTGACTGCTTGAATGAGGTAAGCGGTCTGTGGTGGCAACAATCGTATCAGTAAATCGTTCAGCAGTTTCAGCAGAACATTGTCGTCGCAATGAGACTGAGCTTCGAGAACGTCGACAAGCCTGATGCTGTCTCTGGTTGGCAGAAAAACTTGACTGTGAGAAAGGAAATATAAATTTGGAGCTTCGATGAGGATTGCTTCGGATCGGGTCCTGGTCAGAGGAGCAAGTTGGCTCATGGTTGACTAATGTATACGGCCTTCGGGTATCACCGATTGTGTAAAATCGCCATGGAGACCCTGCTCTGGGACTATCCGCAAGTACTTCCGACGAGTCGGGTCTAATTTCCAGCGAAGGCTCGTAAACACAGCTATCGCGGCGACGGCAGAGTTCATCGTGCTCCAGGAGATTGCATCGAGACGACGTATAATTATCGACAGTGAATAAGGATTTGTCGCCTATTTCCGTAGCTGGGTCAGTTGGGTGACAATGGGAAATTTCAGCACAACTGTCGGGCGATTGTGAATTTCCCGAAGACGCTACCCACTTTCTAACTTGGAGCAACGACATTTTGAATTGGGAATAGTAAACAAAAGTTTAAGTCTCGTTATTATATATAACGGCTAAGCTTACAAGTAGAAGCATCATAAACTGACTATATATACTAAATCTAAAATAGATAAAGTTATATGACATCAGTTGGGATTATAAATGCAGTTTTGTAAACGTGTTGTGCAAAATGTATTGCAAGAATGTAACAACAAATAGCGAATTTTGACAAGAATATATCGCAAAATCTAAATTTGACTTCATTATAGAAAAGTGCAAATTATGTCATAACTGCTTAAAGATAGTATATATATTCTGTATCCGTATTCTAAAAACCGCAAAATGGACAAATATCAAACAAAAGGCACAATCCCGTGAACCCGGAGAGTCTGGCACAATCCCGTGAACCCGGAGAGTCAGGCACAATCCCGTGATCCCGAAGAGTCACGCACAATCAAGTGAACCCGGAGGATCAGGCACAATCCCGTGAACCCGGAGAGTCATATGAACAATAGACCGACTAGAAGTGATGACTGATAGCCTACGGCTAGGAGCTTTCGCCCTCCAAAGTTTAACGTCAATGCTTCTTCTTTTAGAACAAATGACAAGATTGAAACGTTTCTTGATAAATTAACGTCTCACATACACTGACTTGGTGTTTTACATGAGCACCAGGATAGACGAGATACCGCTGGATCAGGTCATTCATTGTTGCAAGGCTCCTGGTATTTCATTTCCCTAACCGCGATGAATAATGAACTGCGACAACTACGTTGAATTGGCGCACATTCAAAACAGCAGTTGCTGTAGACGATGTGGTTGCACGTTGGGACATCAACCTTGTCGTGTTCAATAAAACACTAGAGGAGAACCCACACATAGCCTAGCTGCAAGTCTTAATTCCAATTTATTAATTATGTGGTTGTTTGGTCGGGTGGGCTTACTGCCTCATTACGTCAAGTAGGTTTAGGATTTTTCAACCCGATGTGGTTCCTACTATAGAGCGGTATAAAATAAAATTAATGTTAACTTAAATAAAATCAAAGCAGTGCTACTAAACACAACTGTCCTAAGCGGAGCGTCTAGTATTTTTTGGGCGACCAGACAGCTATTAAAATAGAGAACGCTTTAGCAAAACCAACTTTAAAAAACCAACTTTAAAAAACACACACAAAGTTGGCGATTCGTATCTCGGCTAAACTCTAAAGAAAATAACAATAGCAACTCTAAATAAAAACCACGCGGGTGGCTCCCTGTGTTTTTGTTCGGTTTTCGTTTCAATTCGGTGTAGAACTCTAAAAAGCCGACACGACATGAATAACGGAACATGAAATTGCTTTATTGTAATCGAAGTTGCTTGACTAATAACGCAATTAGAACTGTAGAACTTATAGAACGCTTTCTAAACAAAATAATTAGCATGTATTTATTTAGGTCCAGTAACAATTCATGGCTTTAGGTAAAACTTAAGCAAGAATCGGTTTGGATTGAGGGAAATATTAAAAACAGAGAGGTATAGCCGGAAAAATTATCCAAACCTTTGCTCTAACGAGATACGACAATTCGGGCTGTAGGCTCGGGTTAGCTCGACGCAACTCTACATAGTTGAAGATACGACTCGAGCCAGTGCCCAAAACCTGTCTGTGATCAGTGGTGCACCAACCGGAGGGTTTGGGTGTCGAACCCCATTTCCCTCTTCTCAATTTTACACACTAGGGCTCTACACTGGGATTGACCCCCAGTTTTCATAGGGATGGACTTCCATACTCCTAAAATTTTCCCAGTTTTTCCACTGATTTAACACTATTTTTGCTTAAAGTGTCCCCATTTTTTGGCAATTTGTGTTAATTTTAACCTAACGTTTCTCTAATTTTCCTAAATTTGCCAAATTTTTCCACGCTCCTTCAGGCGCGCTTGGGGTGTGGATATGGCGTAAATGTTGCTTGAGAGAAAGGCAGGACCGATCTTCAAGGGGTAACCCCATACCGCCCTATGGACACTTAAGTTCTACCCACGCTGTGAGTTTATTTGTCCCGGCTAAAAATTGTGTAACTAAAATTGTGGCTCGAACAGCTGGAACCCTCACTCTTATCTAGGATGGTGCGCCACTGTCTATGAGTGCCGGGCAAAGCATAGCGTATCTACATTCAAAATACTTTCAGTGGAATTTAAGAGAAATTTCTTTGGTTTTTGCATCACCAGATATCTTTTTAAAATTCAAAGCACTGTTCTTGAAATTTCAGATTATCTTTGACAAGATAACACTTTAAAAGATAATTCTTTAAAATTTCAATGAATAGTTCTGAATAAAATAAGAATAAACAAATAGCTGTTTAAAAAATATCTAGTTTTTCAAAAATCAAAGAAATTTAATGTAACTTTCATGAAATAGAATTTTGACTGTAGAAAAGCTCGGGCGGCTCGATTTAAAAAAAAAAGAATTTAAAACGTTCGAAAATTTTTACCGGCTAAAATTGTAATGACAAAACCAGGACGTTACATTCAGACTATGGTTCGTGCGTGAAATGTGCCCCAAACTTCAATTCAAGCCTTATTGATTGACTGGCTATCAGCCGCAAACGGTATAGTATGCGCTTCACTTACACCCGTCAGGACTCAATATAGTTTTACAACAGATTATAATTTTTCAAAAAAATTAAATTTTACCTATCAATAGTTAGTCATCAAAATTTGGCTGCAATTATTGCTATTATCTTGCTTTTATAAAACGAACCTATTCAGAACACAGAATGATATTGATCAACAATAAAGCATTTTCTTATTACAAGCGACGAGCCCAGTTTTCGATAAACAAAGGAAAAGACCCGTTCTTTCAGCCAAAATTTAAAACAAATAACCCTCCCCATCTTCCCTGTCAGAGCCTGACGCCTCAAACCGCTAAACACCCATCAGGTAGTTGTTTTGTAAACTATAATTTGCTTCTAGCAAACAAATACGAAAACTCAACAATCAAACCATTATTATATTGGCATAGTCGGGCTAATTTGCTCACTTACTCAAAATCCAGGGTTGAGGTATTTGTAAAATTGATAGGAGAACAAATTGTCTCCGCTGGGTCCGTAGTGAAATTTAGATGGCACCAAAGACCATCTGTGCCCGTTTTCGCTTCTACAATTCTACCTTTGACTTGAGGCTACCACCAGTGGCAAGAAACGAAATTTGTTTGTCTCTAATAATTAATGATTTCCGTCTACTAATTACTCAAATTGCGGAGATGGCGTTTTCTAACTTAGCAGGGTCTTCTTGGAACAAAAATGAAAATATTTTGGATAAATATTTTGTGAAAAAATATTGTTGGCCAAAATAAGAATTCTTAAAACATAGCCACTGCGGAAAATAGTTGTGGATAGAAAATAAGGTTTAACTTAAACTATCCATAACGAGCAAAAAGTCTACTTTTTGACAAAATCGTTGAGGCTGTGGTTTTGTTAACACTTACAACAAATATGGACTAGGGCTATCGTTCGTCAGAATAAAAATTCGTCCCCGATATTTCTAGTCGGTAATGTGCCTTAGATTGGTTCCAAAAATATGCACTTTCTACGTTCCATTACAAAGAAGACAGAAATTATGACACTTGTAGTTTAATTAAGGTTGACGGGGGAATTCTTGACTTATTTAGGATTGAGCAAACATGTGATATTGCGAATAGATGCTGTCAAAAAATTTTCATATTAGATTTCCAATTTTAAAATGTTAAGTTTATGAGTTGTAAGTTAGGAGATTTCAACAGAATAAACGTAGATTGGAAGATGAGTTGTACCAAGAAAACACTAATCAGATGTATTCTAGCCAACTATACCAGTTGATATTTGTTTTGCCTTCTATTAAAGAACCAAGTTAAGGAATTGATACATTGCAAAGCTGTAATTTAAGGAACATTTCGTAAACGCCGGCTTTTAGAAGCTTACTCAGCGCATATATACTGAATTTTATAGATAGAAACAACGAACTTAATGGCCTGATACATTGCCGAGAAAATATTAGTGTGTTTTGACACTAAATTTAAATAATATTTAGTTAGTTTTGTGTAATTTGTGCAACACAGAGAGAGTTGAGAAAGCCAGATTTTCAGGCTATGACTTGGCTAGGCTCTCACAGTAAGATCTTAGGTTCTGGCTCGGCTCTCAGCTCCATAACTCAGGCTCTGGTTCTGCTGTCAAAGTGAGATCTTAGGCTATGGCTCGGCTGTTAAAGCCAGATCTTAGGCTCTGGCTCGGCTGTCAGAGCCAGATCTTGGCTCTGGCTTGCCTTGGCTCTTCGTAAACCATGTACAACTCGCTTGGCTTGGCCCTTCCGAGAAAAATTAAGGCTCGTCACGGCTCTTAGGCTTCTAATAATGGTTTGAGTTTCAACCGAGAATATAACATTCAAACAACCTAACTTTTGAAGCTTTTAAGAGTCTAGCTGAAGTTATCTCAACTATTCTTACTAATGGCTGACTATTCTATTGTACATCAGCAGTTCCAATTATACTTGTTGTTGTAGAAAAGAGAATTTAAGAGCCAACAACAGCTTTTTCAGATACACTGGGCTCGGCTTGGCTCTCGCAGGAGCTTGTTAGGTTCTGTTTAGGCTCGGGTCTTTAAACATCATGGCATGCTCGGCACGTTTCGGCTCCAGAGACAAGCCGAGCCGAGAGCCTAAATTCTCACCTCTAGTGCCCAGTAGAAATATGGCTTCTATGAGGAATTTATAAATCAAAAATACAGATTCTACAAGCTTTAATCTGGCAAGGTACTCCCTACACGGCAGGGACAATAAATTTAAAACGCACAATTTTTTAGAGTTAATTCAGCGTAACGGCGTGAAACCATATTTAGCTTACGGTTCATGAATAGTCAGTTTTAAGGGATAACATTTATAAAAATTTTACTAAGAAATTTTCAGTAAAACATCGAAATTTAATTCCGATGTTTTCATATAAAATTTCTTGCTGTGTCGTTGAAATAACAATAAAATCTCAGCTCCTGTGAGCTGCTATTAAGCTGCGTAACTATGCGTTTTGAGATTTTATCACTCAAATTTCTAATTGCTACATCAAATATCTCTCTCAAAACCAGGTTTTATCAATGCTTCAAATCGTTATGTACCAGGCCTGTTAAGGAGTAAAATGTACAAAACCGGATGATTGTGCTTATGTAGTATTTTATAGTTTTCGTAGCTAAAAAATTTGAAACGGAAAATCTCAACATGCTAAGGCAAATGAACGAGATTCAGTTTTATAGCAGTTACAGAGTCAGCACATAAGCATGATTAGAACTCTGTAAGCGACCATATCTCTGGCACTCGACCAATGCACTTATTTGGCATTTGTAGTTTATCGAGTGCTGTATTTTATTGATCTGTGCCAGTTCTGTTCAACATTCAAGCGGATGATTTCTCTGTATAAAGCTGATTACTGGACGTAAAATTTGAGAATATTACGACTGATTGAATTACCCACATATCTACAAAGAAGAAGCCATTGCTGCTGCAGAATTGATCACCGGAGGCAGAGGTTCAATTTACTTTTTCAATTTACTTCTATAGAAATTGCTCAGTTAATATATAACCTGCCCGGAGAGCCTAATCTTATGCAAATAGGTGCACAGGAGCTGTTTCAAACGCAATCGAAAGTTTGATGCTTTGGTTTATCTCGTTTGTTGATAATTTACCAGAGGTTCAATATATAAGAGATATAAGAACGTGTATCCATGTGTGAGTTGATTGAAGATGAACAGAACTTTTTAAATTAAAACTATGCTAACCAAATATTTGTATTGATAGTAGTAAATATCCTATACTATTGATAATGACAGTGCTCACAAATCCCGCTTTATATAATAAAACTTAATCGTGTATTCAATAATAGCATTTATTTATAATAGGTAAAGTGTTTTTTATACTTTATTGGCGGTTTTACCGGATCCATTTTGGACAAATATTATAAATAAACAAAAAAGTTATCCTTTAGTTTCAGGAAAATTTAGGCGAACCTCAACAATAGCAAAACAGTTACCTCGTTAGCTAGTTAATTATTTTCGTCACGTCAACAAATGTCAATTAGTTTTGTGATTGCACACATTGGAATCAGTTCATCAGTGCAAGTCTCATATATTCTTACCAATCCTTCATTCTATATTTCAATGTATTGCCTATCGCGCAAAATGGTTATTTATACTGCTATGATGTTTACCTACACGATAACGAAATTTTTTATTAGTGCGGAAGTGTACATTTTGAGTAAAGTGATAAGTTCTGTAAAATAAAATGACAAAAGAATATTAAAAACTTGAAGAATCGTACAGTTGCATTTCTGACCACTCCATCCAGGGTCGCAGACACATTCGTATCCGAACCGTTCGTTCAGTTTACAAACTCCATTTGAGGTGCACGGATTGCTGGAGCAGTAATCGTATTCTGAAATCATCCCCTTAATGATTTTTAATTACGAATATAAACAGTAAACTCGAATTAGCAACATGCTTTTAGCTAAAAGCATCTCGGTGGATACGGCATAATATACAAATATTAGGTGTCGCGCAGTCTTCAGAAATTTTTACGAATACAAACAAGCGCGAGAGCACGAGTTTTGAACGACCGAAGAGTATGCAAACACCATGCGACTAGCTATGGGTGTAAGATTTTGATTGCACAGAAAACCATGCTGCACTACTTAACTCACAGATTTATGTGTGATGGAGTTAAATCCCATGCTTACGTGCACAGAAAATCCTTATGCCTAATAATAATAAACGGGTATGTTGATGCTTAATTTGCATCATAGTTATGGTTATTGCACACTTTTAAAACAATTTGATAATTCCTTATTAATTATAACTAACACTTAAGCATAATTATGCCATTCTTATCTATGTACCAGAAACGTACCTAATATTTTCTTGGTATTTAGTTATGTTAAATTTTAATTTTTATTCTCTTAATTTCATTAAATTTTTAGTTTAATTTTTAATTTATGTCAACCATTTTAGGATTTCGATTAGCGTTATGCTGAAAAATTAGTGTAGTTATCCAAAAAAGTAGCTTAAATTGCTATTTCATATTCATCAAAGCTTAAGGACTTCTAGATACTTAGTAGAGTTATGATAGAAAAGTAGAATAATATTGCTAAATATTCAGTAAAAACGTTTTGAGCGTGCTTTTGTGCTGTCAGCAGATGCATTGGTCCGTGAGGTAATAGCTTCCTACCTTCTGTTACATTCCTGACTTGTCCAAGCAGATAAAGCCTTGTGTTTTGTTTACAGATTGCCACGAGAAGTTGCTAACTAGGCCTTCATTGTACTTTGCTATATCATTTTTTTTCAATCTCATAAGTATTATCAAAAGGTTGCTTATTGAAAATTGTTTGAACATTTATTTTGGACCATGAATTTGAGATTTTGTATTAATTCTAATAGCATACAATTGAGATTTTATAAACAACCGCGCACATTTCATCGATATTATGGGAACCAGAATTTTTTAAACTAAGCGTTCCGTAAATTTCCTTTTCAGGTCAACTATGGCAAACAGTTAAATGAAAGCAACTTTGCTATGCAAATAGTTAGTTAAACTGCAATGCAGGAAGAACTTTTTCCTAAAACTCTCGCTCCCGCATGTCACATGCTAGTGCGAAAAACGAAAAAATAAAATGCATCCGATGTCAGCCTCAATTGTATACAGTGATATTTCGGCTTAAGCATGAAATGTATAGAGTGGGCCTGAACGCATACATTATTCTTTTGTTGCGCACATTGTCGCGGTTCGCGGCAGGACAAGAACTTTTTTGCCTTATGATAAATATTTGTTTTAAAATACTGTTACCGACTGATAATGAACGATAATAAACGACTGTTACCATTCCGACTAACATTTATCCTGAGCGAAACATCCTTATGATAGGTTTTAGAATCCTCAACCAAAAGTTACTTTTCGAAAGTCCAGTTTGCTTATATTCTTCGACAACAAGGTCCATACATTAGCATTATCAAACTATTGTGCCATTTAGGTTTGTTAAATTATTGCATATTATGTTCATCCGTGGTGAAAGTTAAATTATGGGAATTCAACTTAGTTTACAGGAAACTGTATGATACAGAATACATATTGCTTACTGAATGCAAGGAAATACTGATACATAGAGCAGAAACAGGTTCAACCAAGTTGTGCATAATAAGCGTGTATTAAAGATGAAGAATAATAAGAATAGTAATACCTTCGCAGGTATCTCCAGTCCATCGTTCAGGACATGTGCAGAAAAATCCGCCTGGTTCGTTCTCACACGTTCCTCCGCTTTTGCACGGGTTAATTGCGCATCGATCCACACCTAAATATATACTAGCTGCTAAGTTAAAATTATGCCTAAGAATTATGACCCGTCTTACTCGAGCTTTGCAAGTGCACAAATCGGTTTAACCCATAGGTGTCGGATGGCTTAGGGGCTATACTAATGTTCTCTTGCGGGTTGTATATCTATTATATACATGGATTATTCTCTTTGATCGTATCAACTCAGCGAAATCAACTAAGTCAAACTGAAGTAAAAGCCCAGGCAACAAAGTGTCGGCTTGTCTTCATTATAAACGCGCCCTGTTTATTATTTTGCAAAACCAGAAACTTATAATGACAAGCCATTTATAGTGTTAACTAAAAAGCGCACAGTTTGTGTACATGCTTCGTTAGCTATCACAATGTCTTGAAGCGCAGAAAATACAACAGTCAAAAGCGGCTCGTAGTGACGGTGCCACTGATTTTTTACATCTCATGGTCATTACTCAGTCAAAAGTGTGAGCTGAGTAATGATATTAAAAATGGTGATGCATTAAACATTTGTATTATTCTAAATTCTAGAAATTTTATCCGTGACCCAAACAGGGGTTATTCAATTATGTATACCAAAATTTTCCATCTAGTTTCGAACTTAAAAGATAAAGTTTCAAGATTATTTTATATTTTATACTTAACATGCTTATATTAATAAGAACTGACGATATTTTACCGAAGAGTATGACACTCGTCAGCTTAAGCATGGTGAGCCTAAAGCGATGTCATCGTGGGTTACGCTCTGTCATCTCTGTATTTCCTGGGTGGACAAATGTCTTTTCACGAAATCACGCGGGAAGCAAAATGTTGTCCTACGAAATAATGGGCAAACAAATATCCTTCCTGTGACATTATCGGGAAACAAAATGTCCCAACGTAGGCACGCGAAGAAATCTCTTCCCTTGAAATTATGGGTGACAAAATGCCTTTCTTGAAATTATAGGATGTCTCCTCTTTAATTTATCAGGCCAAACGTCCCATCTTGAAATTATGGGGATTATGTGTCCCCCTTTGGAATTATCGGGGACAAAATTTCTTTTCGCGAAGTCATAAGTGCGATGACAAAATGTTCTGTGCACGAAATGATGAGGGACTTGTACCCGTCGCGAAGTACAACTGAGACAGGTGAATCCCATTCTATGAAATACACGGACACAGCACGTGACACCACTCAGACATACTTGTAGACTGGATGTGCTTAAGTTGAACAGTGTCATACTTTTCTACAAATTGTCATCCATTCAACTTTCTTATCCTTCTTGCAAGTCGCTACTAGACACAAAATACATAAATGTTTGCTTTTAAATGAGCATGTTAAGAAAATTTAAAGTCAAAAGCTGTTCCAAATTGTGCTTTAGCACTACGTAGTAACTGGATTGAAAGTGCTATTTTAGTGTATAAATGTAAGTGTTGGATGTTAATATCAGTTTCAGTTTTAAAAATATCGTATTTGGCTTACTATCATCATATTCATCGACGGAATTTGGATCGGCTTCGTCTCCACTTAACAACTGCCCATCTTCAACAGGCACCAAATGAATAAACGGAAATGGTGGTATTCGAAGATTTAGCTGAGAGCCAACCGGCGGCCAAATTCTAGGCGTTGACGGTCCGCGATACGGACCTTTCGTGGTTGTGCGATGGAAAGGAGATCTCGTGAGCGGAACGAGCCGAGGTGCCACGGTTGCTGGCTGCGCCGGAACCACTCGTGGTGGAGCGTGCGTTGCTATTGGTTGTCGTGGAGGTTGAGTACGAGGTGATGGTGGCTGGGTGTAAAGCACTGGAGAAGGTGGCTGTGTATAAACCGGCAGAGGTGGGGGTGGATTAGTAATAAATGGAGGATCAGTGTAATATATCTGAGGAGGATCTGTGTAGAATGGTTGCGGCGGATGAGTAAAAATTTGCCGTGGCGTGGGTCTCAAGGTTGTCGTTGTTGTGGTTGTAGTCGTTGGAGGTATGTATACAGGCACTGGTCTTGGCTGATTTTCTATGTAACTGAGTTGCGGTTTGGTTTCAGGAACATTTTGGTGTTCTTTAAATTGTGAAGGAACAAATGCAGGCGATTGAGTTGTTGGTTGTACGAAGAATTGTGGCACATACGGTGTAGTCTGCAGTAACATGACATGTTAAATGACATAACAATATTATTTTCTAATCATCCAACATAAATTTTTATATTATATTTTCCAAAAAATAAATAATTACCCCAAAATGGTTTGGCATTATGTGCAGCTCAAGTCAGCTTTGTTGCGACAAAATAATAATATCGAACACTATTTCAGAACAAAAGCCAATTTTTGCGAAAATTCTAATTATTGTAAATTTTAATACTTTATGTAAATCCTCTTAATACTGCGGAACGTTTCACTTCTTTCGGAAGAAGGTTTGTGCGAGATTCCTATTTGTTAACCCATAAATAAAGAATGTTGAAAACGACATTTATTGCACAAAAGCCGCACAATCTTCAACAGTTCGGGGTGATACTGTGATTCAAGATTAATTTATGCAAATGTAAAATTTTTTAATCCTTTTAATATATATAATAAAATCTCGGTTTTGGTGTAATTCACAGTGACAAAAATTTGACGACGTAGAATTAGCAAATGCTAGTAATCCGCGTTGTAAATGTCATTCTCTTAAGTATCGCATCACGCTTTTGTTTTTTGTATATTAAAAAGTCCACTTTCTTAAAGGTTATTTATCTTAACCGATTAATACCTTGCACTTGAAAAATTTGTAAATCTAGCGTTTGCTCAAGAGTTAGTTTCCACCATTAAAACATGGTGTTAAATTTGACAAAATGTCCTCAAAATTTAGTTCTAGATATAAAAAAATACACACTGTATGAATTATAAACTGTTTGGAATGACTTAAACCGACTGGATAATTTATAGCGAAACGAAAAAACTTTTATCTCCCACCTTAAAATGATAAAAATTCCTAAAACGAAGGAAATGCGGAAATTGATTTATACACTAAGATTGACTTCACTTCAGGTATGTACTTGTTTGCTTTACAGAGATAAATCACCAGTTGTACTAATTTAGAAATAGGCAATAGCAAAGCCACATTTTTTGATTGTAATATAAAGCGATTTGTCGAAATCCGACTGCAGAATCAATCTTACAGTTCAGGTATACTTGCCACACGAGTTAACTAAACGATAGTATAGGTAACAAAAAGAAGGACGTACAAATATATAAAACAGTATTATTGTTTTAACAGCGTGCCATTTATTACGTAATGAATTTTTCAATACGCCTAATAGTGTTTATACGCTTTGAGTAGCCTGTAATGGCCATCCATATTTCTTTCCGGCATTACCAGACTTTCTACAACACATCCTGCCGTTTATCTTTTTAACTAATTCGTCCTGACATATAAAGTCAAAAAGCAACAGTTAAAATCATGATTTACATATATCTATGTTGTGTTCTTTCGTTACATGCATTACCTAGTTCCAGTTATCCATAATGTTGCATTAATCAGCATTTTTAACCAGAGATTTATAATAATTTAACCCTTGACTCTAAGTTGCTCTGTTTATGTTTATAAATATCGCTAATAAACATAAATGAACATTCAATGTTTACCTGTTCATCCAATGAACTGGATAATAATACTATAGTTTTAACACTATAAAAAGAAAGTTAAAACATATACTAATTATCAATACCAGCAAAGAAAGAAAATCAAATTATCCGTTCCGTTTAAGTTAAATTGCGACTCACGCACAATTAATCAACTGTTGCACTGTCCAGACACTATGGATCTAGAAATATTATGCTACAAAACAGTATGTTGTCTAGTCACAGACACATAGTGTAAGGCAAAAACAAGGGAGTAATTGAACAACATTTACCTCGCGAACGGATCCGTCAAGACTCAGGAATCCACCTGTCGGCTCCCAAAATTTCCAAAAATATGTCTGATTTTTGACCAGTGACACTCTGAAACATAGCTATATAATTACGTAATAAAGCTACAGAAGTCTTGTTTTCCAAATACAATTTTGTGGCGAGCGCTACGAGAGTTATAATTTTTCCATGGAAAGTTCATATGCTCATGTTGTACATATACGTAATATATATAGATAGATATACTTGTAATAGCTGTAACATAGGAAGCAGCTCGTTCAAGTATTTACATGACGCGTTCTAACGAGGACGATATCACGTTTGCTTACAAATTAAATACAGTATAGATGTCTATGCTACAACTTACTTGTAACATATTCTACCGTGCGTTCAATAACTTGTACTCACGGATTTAAATATATACTTGTGTTACAAGTAGTACTTGTAGCGTAGACAGTTGTGCGTTCAAGGGTTTGTACGCGCGGTTTGTGACGAGTTCGAACAAGTTACCGTGCGTACAAACCATTGAAAGCATACTTATTCTGTACAGCTTACAACTGTCTTGTAACATACACTATATATTTAAAGTCCTAAATACAAATCTTTGAACGCACGGCGTAATATGTTACAGTACAACAGTCTAAAAATATTAATATATTATCCTTAAATTAATATGCTTATAACCAGTGTTATTCTTAAAATGTATTATTCAATATTTTGTATTCTTTACAGAGATCAAAAATGTATTTGGTGAAAAAGTTCCCTGAGTGAATTACCACTACCGAAGTCTTTATTTTCTGACCTTTAAAATAGGTTTAATAGCATACGCTAAAAATATATTCTCACAGCGCAGATAACGCACTGCAGTAAAGTATAATAAACATATATCATAACCTAAAAACCTACCGTCAGTCGAATGTATACAACGCTGGACAGGTATTTATACTGAAAATAATAAGTACAGCTCTTTCATGACCTGTGAAAGGTATTACATACTAAAATAAACCTCTTGCGATGTAATATTTCGAGTCCGAGACATCAAGTCGACGGCAATGTTGAATAAAAACAAAGGTCCGTGAAAAATTTGTATATACAGAGTATAATACTCGGTCATAATCAGGTACTTTCCCTAACTCCATAGGTGTTGGTAGGAGTAGGGAGGTTTCCCCTATGAGTTCAACCCCCAAGCCAACTTTACCCCCCCCCCCCCACCGGTCGCCGAAGAATGGAGTAACAGATTGGTGACAATTGACAAAAATATAGTGAAAACCAGCAAAATTTTGAAGTAGAATTGGTAAGAAATTGGGGCAATTATAAAAAATTCATCGCCAATTGACAAAAATTAGGAGTTGGAATTTTGACTTCCAAAACTTCAGAAATTTAACCCCCTGACGAACTCCCTCCTTCAAAGACCTCAGGCCCCGCCCGGGACCATCTACCTGCAAGCCGACAGACCTTCGACACCTATGCCTTATTCCTTCATTTGATGATGTGGTCTTATTCGGCTCAACCCCGCAAGGATTCGCAGACCTTACGCCCTGGTGTATCTCGGCGAGAAACGGCTACCCCTAAGTTGTCTTGGGGTTACCAGCTACAAGTTCGCCTCATAAATAACCATTAATATTAGAGAGGAGTAACAATCGCTGATGGCTTGTACAATAGTTATAATCGCATTTATTATTGTTGAACTGATAGCTGGTACCCCCAAGAAATAGTAGGCGCAGGGGGTAGCAGAGACCCCTGTATGAATCTAGGAAATACTTAGAATATGGTGAAACAGCAGAACGCAAATAGACGTCTGCTAGAAACGTATACAATGTGAAATTTTGTAAATGTTTTTGTTTATCATTTCAGGGTTTAGGGCCAATCCCAAAATGGAATGCAGTAGGTACCGAAAAACCCAACAGAAAGATGGCTTCTGCTGTTACTATAACACGTCTTATGTTTAGAAACATATAGAAAAAATTTTTTTGACTACAGGAAGTGTAAAATGATTTATTATTTTATCTCTGCAATGGATTTTTACCACCGCGATTATCTACTGCAACTATATATCCACACTTAGTTCTTCTTCAAGAAATTATCGCTAATCAACAGCAATTTTAAAGTATACAAACAGTTTCTAGTACATTTTCACTTCATCAATAATTGCTTAAATCCAAGTCAGTGTTTGATTGATAGCGTAGCAATTGACCTATTAACACCGTAATGTGATTTTATGTTTTCCTATTTCATAGCTAAAATACGTTTTAAAAACGATTAATTCAGGCGATTTTAATATACACAAAAAATATAGTAAATTCGCCAAATACCAAATTTTTGTCAGCAACTACCTTACGAACAGTATGCGCCTATTTTTTAAGTTTTAAAGTTTTATTTTTCGTAAAAAACAACTAGTTCTAATCAACGTCAACTTGACCGTCAGCTTGAGATGCTAACAGGTGTACGATGTAGGTTTACGGCGAAAACGACAAATCTCGCTTTGGAGTAATTGCTGCTTCATTTTACCTTTCATGTAAACCGAAACCTTTCGACAAAAAGCAAGGTACTTATTTGGAATACCGCCAATTAAACTATAGCTGCACCATGTCAACACAGCTTAACATCTACGCAAAACTGTGTTGAACAACGAACGATTTTGTGTTAAGTAGTTTGTATTGATCAGTATCATTTTCCTGGAAAGGGCTAAAGTTGTTTTTGTCACAGAAGTCGTCAAGCCTTTATTCCCAGGTATGGCAAGTAATAACCATTGTATGCATATTTCCATCATAATATGAAACCTCGACACTTTTATGCCCTGAGTAAAAATTATGTGGGCTATATTGATATTACTGAATTGATGTATTGCCTAACGATATTTGAGTGAGCTGATGTATCATTATTTGCGTTCTGGATCTAAGAATTCTCAATGAAGTCTTCCTATTTTTTTGCAGGGTTAGCGTTACGGAATTATACAATATTATCAGTTCGATTTATGCGGCAAATTGACTCACATAATTATAATTTCTGCACAGCTGTATTACTTTTAAATAATTTCAAGACTTGTCCTTTCAAGGTGCGTTGTTTTCGTGAAGCGGACACACTTTGGTAGTTGTTAGGAACCACATTGTACTATATCGAACTTTATCAAACCTTTATAAGATATATGATAATTAAATAATAATATCATTATCCAGAGTATATATAGTGTTACAGCGAAAGCTTTCACACCAGTGCGGATAGTGGATGAAAATGTTTCGTTGGAAGTTCTGCCGCAGTTTCGGAAGTCTCATGACTTATATTGCTATCAGTAAATTTAATCGGGAAGAAAGTATACTGCTATTTTTGTAAATGAAACGGAACCATAGTAGTTAGCGGAGCTTCCTCAGTAGTACGCAATAGGGTAACAAATTATTTTTTCGTCTGTAGCACACATAAGGTTTAATGAATTAATGAAATTAATGAATTAATTAATGAATTTTTCTCAATATTTTAATTCGACGGCTAATATTAATTAGTTGCGCTTGCTTTCATACGATGATTTCTTACCGATATTCTCGCAAAACTACCACGAATTTACAAACCTTTTTTAGTTTTACAATGTGGTTCCCACAGGATTATGACCCTTGCCAAAGATATCAGGACAGGATCGAAAAATGAAGAAACATAGGAGTATCCTGTCAGCGACGGATACAACTTTGCTGCAGACCATTTTTGCCAGAGCAGCCGTTTTCGAGCTTCAGCCGTGATTTAAATAGCAACACGGTTAAGTGAAATCTTCAAAAGTTTGGCAAGGTAAGTTAGTTCTTTGTTGGGGGTGAACTGCGCGCTTACAAGGTTATTTAATTAAATGATCAACTTATATTCACTGTTTATTACCTATATTGAGTATTCCATTAACTCTGTAAGCGGTCCAAGGGCTAAAATACTAAAGTTTAGAGTCAAAAATGACCAAATTTTGCTACATTTTCAATTTATATTGAACTGAAAATTGGATTTTGATAGTAAACTTAAAAATATGCAAGACCTTGAGGCCTGCCTTGTGGAAAATGGTAATTCGGGTTTAGAATTTCTTTATGAATGTAAGGATTTACAAATTTAAAAAAGTGATGTGTTTTAAGTCATTGGAGAAAGAAATATAGGTGTTACACTTATGATACGTGATAAAAATGGTGTCAGAGTTTCTATAAAAAGAATTCTGGAAAGTCAATTTGAAACCTTGACATAGTCATTGTACGCAAACTGACCGCACTCGCTAGGTTTCCCTGACTAAGCACATCCGTAAATAAAATGAATGTAGTAAAATATATTCTAAAATCATCAAATTTATGCTCTTATGAAAATATCGTCAACCTACGTTACTAAATAAAAGGCAACTGTTGAGCTTACACAAACTGGACAGGACCTGCGGCATCATCAGATTTCCATTGGATATTGATGTAATATTTGCGGCGTTCATCGGTATGAGTAACTGAATCTTGATTCACTTGACCATCGCATATGTCTTGATACTTAATTCCGACGCGATTCCAATTGCGATCCTCCACAAATCTTCCCACGCGCCTGTTTCCTTTCACGCGACCGCCAGAATCAGCTAACCTGGGTTGCAGCAGAAACCCGCGAAAAAACGAACTTCCACTGATTCGTACTAAAATTTAAAAGTACTTAGTATATAATTCAAAGTGGAATACCTTTAGATAACATATAACAAAAATAAACTGTCTATTCAGTTTTTTGTGTATCAGAACAAGTCATAGAAATTTCGCAACGTTTTGTGGGGATTCCTATATACACTTATTGCAGCCATGTCAGCGCATTGCCACAATATTATATGTTATGATTTCAAAATTACGCCGAGGAACCTACTTATGTCACAAAACAGCGTTATTAATGCTAAAACAACTTATCAAGTTGTATTGATCAATACTCACGCTTCCACTTTCGGTTTGAAGTCGTCGGTCCAAGGACATTGTAAACCCATGTCGTCTGGACTTATTGGCAGTGTAATGTTCACTCTAATTAGCTAGCAATCCGCCCAAATGCTACTATCTCTTCTTCATATTACTTAACCGTTTCCAGTTCCCCTGAATCCAAACTATTCCTAGACTAGACCGAAGGAATATTACATGGTTGGAAAGGGAACTTATATGATTTGACAGATGCAGCTGGCGGAGGTTTGGTACCACTCAACTTTCGCTTACGCTTAGTCAAAGCTATGTATATAAGGACCTAAGTCTAAGTCATAACTTCGACTTAGGGACAGTATACCCTAAACAATGCAACATGTATTTCCCTCGACATGAACCGGAACTATGATTATTTCGCCTATTTGTTGATAAAATAATTGTTCATAAACGACAGTATTATTTGCTGACATTATAAAGTTTGACTAAATCCCGTCTATGCTGCTACCGTAAGCATACCTGTATATATTTTGCCTGGCTTATAGCTGTGCGTTATAACACCATTTTCGTTGAGCACTCGAAGTCGGAACGGAGGCGGATTCGTGTTCAGATCTTGAGACAGGCCGTGATAAACAGACGAAGGTTGAAGTGTATTTACAGCGCTGCATGGGGCACCACTTGAATGTCCATTAACTTCGCGTATTACACAAACAGCAATAGTAGTTAATGCAGTTAGATGCACACAGAAATCAGCGCAGAATTTAACAGTTTTCATTGCTGAGTGTTACGATTAAACAGGTATGGCAGTAATAAAATCTATTGACTAGATATTTAACTCATTTGAAAGAATCTAGCTTCGTTTTACTACATGTAAGCACAAACTGTAACAAATATTACAAGTATTTGTAGCAAACACTTTAATGACCAATCAGTTGTGTATTTCATAATGATAATTCTACAGACTGTATCGACAGATATAAAAAAATTGAAAAGCGACGAAGTTATGTGAACGAACCTATCTATAATAAAATAGTTATAACCAATGAGCCACACCCACCACACCCCTCCCTGCGTCACCCATGGCAGGCGAACAGTTTTGACAAAATTGACAAAATTAGGGAAGTTTTGGGGAAAACTGGATGAAATTTTTTAGCAGAAAATGAGGAAACTTGGCAATAATTGGAAAAATTTTAGCAAAATTGACGAAAATTATGACCTTCTAATGATTGAAAAAAATTAGCCGCATCTGCCGCGAACCTCATTTACCCCGCGGAACCGCATATCTATCCTCCTTGAGCCGAATGGAGCTTGGACACCAATTATAAAGTACATCTATGGATTCTTGTTTTTTCTTCTTACAGTTCTCCTTCTTACACAAAATTTTCCACAAGGGTACTACCCCAATTGTGTTGTGGCATTTCTATTATCACCGTAAGTAAACCAATGGTAATGCTAATAAATAAACTTCACGCTCACAAATAATTTTCTTACAGTCCTTGAAATTGTTTCCACATTTTGTTACATTATTCGAAGTGAAACTAGATCGCAAAGTTTGTCTTAGCATGCTTATCGTTTGTTGGCACTGTGTTACAGGCTGTGACATATTTTGCTTTTGCTAACTATATATGGTGCACCTATATTTAAACATTTTCTCAGCAATGATATATTTGCACTCACAATCAACTCCACAACGAGTGTAACATGTTTACTATGATTTGTTTAACCCGAATTAGTAGTGAGTCAATTTTTAATCTCTACCGTTGTCGATAAATCGCGCAGAAAAACCAGCGATCAACTTTTGATGCGAGACAAGCGAGAACAACAATTGTGTAGCCCGCGTGAGTCCTAACTAAGATTGTAAGCGAGAGTTTATTAGGGTATGTACAGTTGACCAAAGACATCGTAACTGATGTGATCCTTGCTTGAGGTTTTAATTTCACCATAAAGTTTATTACACCAACTACAAATATACACATACATATCAACATATACACATAGACACAACGATATCGAGAAGAGTTATTGAAAATATGATTCACATGTTTCACGGTCCTGCTTACATATGAATAGCTATTCATTCGATTGTAAAAGAGTTACTATTGGACCGGTAAAAACCTTTCACACAACAACACACAGCACACCAGCACAACACGAGACGCCAGCAGCAAAAACAGCAAACAACACAAAGAAAAAACAAGAACGAAAAGACAAAAAAAAAACACCAGAATTCATTCGTGCTATTTCTTAGATGTAGCATATTCGCAAACGCTAAAGTCAAATAATTTGACATGTTTCATAAAGACTATATTATGCATGAACCGTCGTAAAGTTTATATTTAAATAACTATATGTAGTCCAGGCGCATAAATCCTATTGTTAGTAGCAATATGACTGCTGTGACATTCTTCTTTTAAGAAGAAACGTCTTCGTTTTCAAACAAAAGTTCTTGACACATAGTATGTGTTTCCGACAGGGTAGCTTGTTTTAATCTTGAATTGATGGTTGATAAGATATATATGATGGTTGGTTCTACGGAAGGGGTAGGATGGTTTCGTCTGTGGCAGTTTCTGTGTTGCTTTGCTCCACGAATATTCTAGTCGGTATGTAAATGTTTTAGATGTTGAAAATTCAGAATACTATTTAATGCTCAATACTTCTTTTTCATTTTACATATTAATTATTGACTTGAAAACCCCTATACGCTAATACATAAAACGTGAACCCGTGTTACAATAAATATAAATAAACATTCAAGAACACTGACATTAAATGTGGATCACACAGGAAATATAGCAAAATACTCCGGTTGTACGATCACGTAAAGTTATGATTCTTGGTTCAGCGATTGTATGAACAAAAAGATGCCGTAAGCTTACGGTGCAAACCTTTAAATAGTCTTTAAAATCTCGAATTCTAGGAGCCTAAACTAAAACCTGGCTCTAAAATCTCTATAACCCGTTAGATTTTAATATAATTACTGCCAACCGGGTTACGAATTTTAAAATTGTGAAATTCGTTCTCTAACATAAGTTTTAATTTTTGCGTTAAAAAACCCTTTCTAAGAAAGGCTCGGAATCCTTAACTCATAACAAATTTTAAGGTTTTACAGAAAATCCAGCACAAATACATATATATTTGAGCTAATGTAGCCCTAATACTTTAGGCACCCAAGGCTACACTGAAATTCAATATGTAACCTCACTGTAGTCCTAACACACAATTTTAAAAATTTTATGTTGTTTTATACTCTCCTAAAGTTATAATTTCAAAAATCTATGAAATTCTTATTGCCAGCAATGACCGAGGGAGAGGTCCGTCACTTCTTAACGAGCAGGTCAATTATGGCCAAATTTGGTATGGATAATCTACAGCGTGCCCAAATGCATTTTGTGTTAAAATCTCATTTTGAACCAGTCATCCCGTTTAACATGATTTCTCTAATTCCTAAAAGTTTTGTTTTACGGTGCTGGAAAAATTTGATCTCAAAACTATTGCGATTTTCTGGCAATTACATATATTGTACACGACTCACACGCAATGAACAAAACAAATCATTATACAAGCTCTCATCATCATACGCTAAATTACACGTATCCTAGACGATCCACACGTAATGAACAAAACAAACAATTTCACACACATGCCAAGATTATGCGGTCGTGAACACACGAAATGTATATATGAAGTAAAGAGATCACTCAATACATTCATATTACACACATGACAAAACAGATGACGCAAAGCCTACATTTTCCCACCGGTGCTCCCACAGTAGTTTAAGTCGTTGTAGGCACGACATAAGATCATATCAAGTCAGGCAAACAACTACTCTCATGTGGAGTAAACTAAGTGCTTCGGCCCGTCGTGTTTGGGGTTCTCTACTTAATACGTCCCCCAGCTTCACATTAGAGAACTTGCTTGCCATGACATGCATAGCTATAATTGCAGCACCTGACTCCTGAAAATTGTTTCCAAATTAGTTGTGCCTGTAAGGCATTAAGTCGAAGATACAGGCAATTATTGTATAAAAAGATACAGATCGTTAGTTAACAAGATATATAAAACTCAATATAAAAAAGTTAGCTCCATAACCAGATATATAGATAACTCAAAGGTAAGATAACACATTGTATATGTATGCTCATTGTGGGATAGGGGACTGAAACTCCGCAAGGGCCACTCGGCGCGAAGCGCCGACCCTCTTCCTACCCGGTAATTAGCCTGTTCCGGGCGGCACCGAAGACGGGTCACCTTTCGTGGCACCGGGTACCCCCTCTTAGGACCTAGATACTTGAGCTTATATGCCCAAGCGCCGTAAAATTTTGATTTGATAAAATTGTGAATTCTTAGTGAATGTTCTGGCAAGCACTGAGGAACAATTCAAAAATAAGGAAAATTGTACAAAATTGAGCGGAATTATGAACTTTTAAGGATTTCGATGTTCTGTCTCCAACCTCGTCGCATCCTTACCCCAGCCGGCCGGTTGACACAACCTAGTAGATCGAAGGCTGACCCCTTCCCAGGACCGGCAACCCCCTCCCTCGTACATCGAACCTGCATGCCCGTTGTACTGATTAGATATAGTTCTCTAGTTATGCCTTTTGCCACTTTTGACCATATCGAAGTTGAAGGTTGCAACGCCGACCATTTAAACAAATTTCTAAGTATTTCTGAATTATATCTTATGGTGGTTAATGTATAAAGTGAATTTCACATAGAACGGTATTTAGTACTCATACCGATTTTAATTGTTCCTTTTTGTTTATTTTTCGTTATCATTAATGCATAAGTAAACTTAAGCTTCGCGGCTTACCATCCTCTTTGGTCAAAACCACATGCCATTTTTTGTACTCTGAACACAAATTCCATTTTTGTGTAAAAGATAAGAAATTAGCCCGTTTCATATTTCATACTTTATAATTTGGAAATGTTCGCTAACACATCGGTGTTAACGAACATGGCCGAATAGCATTCGCTAATGGCGTTATGGAATAGAAACTAGTTGAAATTGGACACGGCTATTGAAATCCGAGTTTTGTTCTCTGACAACATTTTGTACATGGTGTCAAACGAGGAAGCTTGGCGGCGCATCTTAAATTTACTCCTGCATATAGTCCAATTTTTACCGTAGTTGTGAATTTGGCGACCTGGGTGCTAGGTATATTAAGATTTGTGTGTAGAATCGTAATGCTTTCTTTGAATGACTTAGTTTATACTAAGCGCGGTCTGCGAATTCCCAACAGTTTTGAATTTTAAGATAGTTGAAAACAGCAGTAGCAAACATAAAAAAAAGAAAAATAAGATAGACTCTGCTGATGCAATATTTGGGCAATGCTTATAATGACAAAGAATTACCAATCCAACGGCTCAGTTTCGGTAAACTGTAAGTACCGCCAATCGCAGCAAAAGAATTTGTAAGCGAGACTATGATGTATGGAATGTTCAGCAAGACATAAACGGCAAGAGAAACATGATACTATCAATATATACTGCAAATTAATTATGCTTCTGCTGCTCTACTCTTGTTTTCTAAGAACTGTGTTCATAAAATCACTATTGCGTTTTAGTCCGGGCACCAATCACCGCATAACTGGTATCCGCAATGTTCGCAGAGCAATCAATCTCTAATACGGTTGGTCGAAACTGGGCTACTGTGACTTTTACCTAAAACTCGTACAACCAGCTAAAAAGATTCCGAGTTTAATATTTGCTTGAAAATACTTGGCTAGTTTGTGGTACTTGTGTGTTCTATACGTCTTGTTTATATGTGAAATATTGGACAAGACCATTGATATTTCGAAATAGCAAAAAATTGTTACAACCAGTTATAAAAGCAAACCAAAAACAAACGTTACATGTCTTGTATTACACGTCGACCTGATCCGATTGAAAAATTTCACCCTAAACCGGACAGATTCGGATACTATCGCATATTGTATTCTTAGACGCTATATCATCGCCATGAGATGGAATAAATCCGCTGATCAGAAATGATCTAGAATAGTCCACTAATACGGCAGCTTTAGCTGCAGTAACTGGATATATGATCGGCAGTGATATGTCGACAATTTGAGGCAGGTTTGACAAGTCATTCCAAAGATACATTTTAAAAATTAAATTTATACTATTCTTTCACAAATGGTTTTTAACTCTGATATTCCAAATTACGGCATCACCACGGCCTCGGTATTGTGTTATACAGTTTTAACACATTGGTAAATTTAATTTTTATTCTTCATGTAGTTATAATCATTTTATGGTTATCGTTTTAAGCTCGGATTCAGATGTGCGAGTGAGAAATATTTGTTCAATGTAATTGTAATTACTGTAATTGTAATAATACAATTGTAATACATTGGTAATTGCAATAGGCTGTTACAACAGAAGAAATAAATCTGGAAATGTTCATTGCATATCCCGATAACATTCGTGGTTTAAAAATATTCAAATATAAAAGAATAGAACTCAGTAATAACATTAAATAAAGTGATAAAAATATCTGTACTAAATGACCGGAAAATGTCAACACACAGCGCAAATTTGTAACATTGCTACCAAAAATTTCTCTCAACATTATAATTTTGATTACTGTGACAAAATCAAATGGTTAGTATGAAAACATAGTACAGGGTGCTATCGGTTATGTCGCATTTGGTTTGATAGAATACAGAGCACTTGACTTGCGAAAACATTATCATTGTTAGTGTCCCTAAAAGCTAAACAGGGCACTTTTCCATAGCAGTTAATGTCACATGCTATAACAAATCACAATTTCATAAAAGCATTTTTACGTAGTTATGTTACAAGATCAAGGACAATATTTTGAAAAGTAATTATTATAAAATTTTCTGCAGTAAGTCTGCTTATTGCAAAACTACTCTGACATTAATTGTACGCTGCAAAACATGATGCCACATAACTGTTTCCTTACTAAAAAGCTAGTTATCTACTTTTAGTTAATTTCCCGTCAACTCGCGTTGCTTTCTTTGTCAACGCTATATCCGCTTTTACTAGTATTTTTTACACACAAATGGTAGATATATGTCTGATCACGACAAATCCTAAACAGAAAGGCGATGACAAAATCGCTAGCTACAAAATGTAAAGTGTTTTACTGTGTGTGCATGTTGTGTTTCAAGTTGCTTTTACTTTACACGCGAACAATGCACATCAACGCTACAACCTACAAATCTTTGTAAAAATTGTGTGAATAAAAATTTCACGCTTTATCACACATTTTGCAAAATACAAAGAACCAGTTAGATGTTGTACTTTTGATTTTGAGAAAAATAATTTTACTTTTATATTCTTCTTCTACATCATAGACGACATAAATAGTTTAGATTTTTTGTTACAATCGCTGTAATTTTAATGGTACTATCTGAGCATTTTCAAAGAACGGATAGAAAATCAGAAACGGTATCTTCCATAGGTGTCTTATGTTCTCCACGTGGATAATATTTCCATGAATCAGAACTCGTAGTGAATATGGCCTTGGTGAACATCCGTTATAGCCTCTTCCTCAGCCCACATAAGGACATATGAGTACGTGTTATTTTAATAAAACTTCTCCTTTCTTTAATACTTATTTGTAGGTTAATAGGTTACATACACAGTCGTCTGAATCAAGTTTTCGCAGCCAACATATACTATAAACACGTGTATAAATGTAAAAATATATAATTTTAAAATTTGAAATATTTTACGTGTTTAATTATCGTCATATGTTGATAACAATTTATATATGTTTCAGTTAAAATTTACGTGAAAGCTAGCGAAATGAATTTGAAAGCTGTTGTTGAGTAGTTTCCGATGATTAATATATCCCAAGAATGCAGGTCGAAACATACCCTACTATTTTAACCGATTTTTCCTAGATTTAAGGAAAATAGTTGAGCATATAAAACAATACTTAGACAATATCTTGACCATGTCATCTTCAGGTCGCAAAACAAACGGCACCCTCCAACCCGAAAGTATTGTAGGGACGATAATTATATTATTGCCAGAATATTATGGTATGATATGATAGACAGAAATACGTCACGATGTTCCATTTTGTTGATTACATTTTGCGAGTAAAGATAACAACGCATTTTCGCTCTACAAACGGTGCTGGTCGTTAGCCAAAACAGTCAATGAAGTGAATGGTTAAAAAGAGCATTCATAATGAGAAAAGCACGAATGTTACTGCCCTAGTTGGTAAAACAGATATAGATGTATGCTTGTATTGCATCGCCAAATACCGGAAGATGAACAACTGGACTTGCACAACTATGCTTTATAATACAAGACTTTGTGGATTAGTAGTTCATATTCCAAGTTTATTGTTAGCAATTGGTGCATAATAAAGATAAGAATACGGACTGTGCATAAAACCTGGAATAATAAGTGTCATTTCAGTTCTAACACATGGAAAACAACAAATATATTTCCATTGCTAGTTTGTAGCATTGTAATTCTATAAAATATGTGCATGAAAACACAAACGTTGTTATAACAAATAATATTGTTGAAAAAATTAGATAACATAATAATTATGAGTGTAGATATATAACTTTTAACAATTAAATGAAATTTGAAAATTTCGCTTTCGGGTTGCTGAAACGAAGCTTGCAGTATAATTTTTTCTAATGCAATTCTGTTAAGAGACTGCTGTCTACGTTTGAGCTCGTCATCTAATCTTCGTTTGTTAATGCAAACAACGGTCATTAGTTATTAGTAAAATTTTAGATCGACGTTGCAGCAAATGATTTCCTTAAGACCCGTGTAAATTATATTGATCCTGGTTTGCTTTATAATGAAGCAATGGTACTGTAAACTTTTTGGTTGTAGAAAGCAATGCATTGGGCGAGAGTTCGACAGACTCAATTTTTTAACAGCAGATGGGATAATTTTTGTAAAAACTGTGACGTTAGCGATATCGAAATTCCAGTCACATGGCTAAGGTGATATGACTTGTGCGCGAAATCTCCAAAAAATATTGTTGCTTGTTACAATATTTGTTACAATATTAGTTCATTGTTTTGCTAAACAAAATATGCGAAACCTATGGTCGTATACCTACATGTAATTGAGAACGGCGAAGTCAGGCTTCGGTTACAAGCAACAACCTGTTGGTTATAAGTAA